>JAQFZW010000752.1:0-43620 GCA_034687055.1 Heteromurus nitidus | reverse complement strand
AAAAAAAGGAGTACCCCGGGTCGGTTGTTACTAGTGTGTCGCTAATGAAACAATGGGGTACAACTTTGTTTGGTCAGGTTCACTCAAGCTAAAAATGAGTTTATAAAGGGAATCAAGTCACCCAAATTTTGTATGGAGAATTCAGACCTTTTACCCTCTGTATACTCCGTGAGTGTATATGCTGTTGTTATCAGTGGAAGATAAGCTTACACTCGTTACATCAACCGTGACGAAGAATGAGCCATATATACATATATAAGCCGCTTATATAAACATGATTATTTGTGAATATCACATGCTTGCTGGCCTGAAAGTTTGTCCCCAAAAAAATCAACTCCCTTGTTCGTTAACGTGACGCTTTCATTTGGTAATTGATTGAATGTTGGGGAGCTTTATTGTCCATTTTAACAAGAACTGCGTATTATTTGAAGTCCACATTATTATAGTTGCATATTAGTATGACGGAGAAAGCATGCCATTTTTTCATACGGATTTTACTATACATTAATAGTTACTTGCGTTTTCCTCAATCCTAAACACCATCAAAACCCCTTGAAATTTGCACGAGAACAAAAATTATTTTAGCAAGCAAATCATAAAGTGAGGAAACTGGAACAAGTCCGTTCATGAACATATAATGAACTGAAATCAAACTAAACTATTTAAAGCTTTAAAAACATGTGTGAATTGTGTAAATATATTTCCCACAAAAAGGTAATCCATCACATAATGTTGCAGGTAAAGTTCTCACTTCTCAAATTAGCATATATATATACGTTATTTCGTTATCCAGGAAGTAATTCCAAAATGCGTTAATGTGTTCACAAGGAAAACCCGACTTCCCAGACGATTGAATCCGCTTGTATTTTATTTGCATCAGGAAACCGTGAAACCACATGACAAATCTGAATCGTGAGAGATTTTGTAAAAAAATCGAAGAAACACTTTTGCAATGCGCAAAATATGCGTGAATCAGTCACGAACCAAAAAAAATACTTGATCTATATAAAAATGTTATTTTCACTTAAAATATGAAATAGCAGTCCATTTATTTAAAAATCTGAGTTTCAACACAAAATAAATTAAATAATGATAAAAACAGACGAAAAAATTTATAAACCTAAACTGGATCAAATATATGTTGCATTTAAGTATATATGAATTTTAAAAAACAGCCACGTTCTAAAACGCGGCATCCTCCTCCTCCTCAGCATGTCTCCTCCTCCAGCCTCCCCTCAGAATGAACATGATGACGCCAAGAACAAACTCAGCAAAGAGAATGCCAGCGACGACAAGGACGCCGAGCCAGGAGACCCAAGCGTCCACCTCCAACCCGAAGAACCTCAAAGCCTTGGCACTCGTGTCGACGTTGCACTGGAGCTGCGTGACGATCGTCGCGTCATGCGTGAGCGGATTGTTTGGGTACGAGAAGATGAGCGGCTCGGAGCTGAGCTCAGTACGAACCAGGCTCCTGAACGTCCACGCGACTGGGCTCACGTAACGAAGCCAACTGCACCAGCTGCCAAGGTCAAGCACGTGCACTGGGAAGTATGACACGAGGCTGAGCGGGAGGTAGAGCAGGTACGTCGCCGTCAGTGATGTTGTGTTTGACACGAAACTGTACGTAATCTAGGCTAGTTTATCTTATTTTACAGCTTATCTCACTACGACTTAGCCACAAATGACAGAATTTACGCCAAGAAATAGTTACTCGTAAATGCACTTTAATTTTCAACATAAAAACCTTATTCATGAACGTATACGCAAGCTCGGTAAGCATACCTGAGCAAAAAACAGGAACATACCACGCAGACTCGCTAGACTTTATGGGCAGGAGAGGCTTTTAAATGTCTTTTTAAATCAGAAAGGAAGTTTGTGGAATACTTGCAAGATGAACATTTGTACTTCTTCTCAGATGTCTGATCGTGTGTTAATTTGTGCCGGCTGAAGTCGCCAGGGTAGTTTGTGGAATAGTGACAAGATGAACAGTTGTACTTCTTCTCAGATGTCTGATCGTGTGTTAATTTGTGCTTGCTGAAGTTGCCAGAGTCGTTTGTGGAATAGTGACAAGATAAACAGTTGTACTTCTTCTCAGATGTCTGATCGTGTGTTAATTTGTGCCTGCGTAAGTCGCTAGGGTAGTTTGTGGAATACTTACAAGATGAACAGTTGTATTTCTTCTCAGATGTCTGATCGTGTGTTAATTTGTGCCGGCTGAAGTGCGTACGTTCGTTGGTGGAATAGTGACAACGATCACACTTCAATTGCTCATGCTTATCCTTATGCTTATCCAATAGCTCTTGGCTAAGAAAAGACTTGCCGCACTGGTCGATTTTGCATATAAAAAAAGATAATGCAGTATCCCAGCTCAAGGGCTTTTCTTCAAACTTGGAGAAAAAGTCGATTCCTGTTGCTCGTTCCACGTCCTTAAATGTCTTCCTGTAGAATAGGAAATGGTGAGCTCGAGTGTCTTCCATTTCCGCATCTGAATTCGGGATAATGAACGCTTGAAATAGGCCGGCATGTCCTTGCCGTTGGCAACATATGACTTTAAAGAATTCTTTGGGGATCCACAGTCGTATTCCTCCAACAGTTGCTCGCGTGTTGGGCCTGAAACAAAACGTTTGAGAGGTTTCATGTTGTTATGCGTAGTTCATTTGACGTCTCAAAAACAAGTTAGTGTGTGACTTACGGATCACTAAAAACAGGTCCCGTGAACAACGATACCGTGTCCCAACACGCAGTCAGCTTCCGAACGTGGGCCTCCAATGACAGCCAAACCCCTCCGTTGACACCTTGCACCATAGGCATCAGGTTCGACGTTACGAACGTGTCTTCATATGCCCGTTTGTCGAACGCGTAGTTCCTGGCGGCGGCCATATGACCCTTTATTTGGTGGGGTACCTGAAATAAAGATTTTCTGTTAATTAACACTGGAGAATTGAGAACTATTGTGTATATATGTATAAAAATGTTTTTGTGTAGCGCGATTTTTAGCCAAGCTTTAAGCGTCGAATTATTCTTTGGACAGAATGAAAGATTAAATGCAAGTGAAATTTCAAGTGTGGCAAATGCCAAGCCGCGAATGAATGAAATGGAAACATCATACAAATCATATAGCGCACAGTAGTTAATTAATCATGGAATTGTTTAAAACGGATAACAGTGTCCTCATATTCTGCATTGTGATTAATTGTGCTAATTTGACTGACTAGGCCTATTCATCGGATCTGAGTATAGTTGGTTTTTCCCTTAATTTTATTTCTAAATTTTAATCCATCACATAATGTTGCAGGTAAAGTTCTCACTTCTCAAATTAGCATATATATACGTTATTTCGTTATCCAGGAAGTAATTCCAAAATGCGTTAATGTGTTCACAAGGAAAACCCGACTTCCCAGACGATTGAATCCGCTTGTATTTTATTTGCATCAGGAAACCGTGAAACCACATGACAAATCTGAATCGTGAGAGATTTTGTAAAAAAATCGAAGAAACACTTTTGCAATGCGCAAAATATGCGTGAATCAGTCACGAACCAAAAAAAATACTTGATCTATATAAAAATGTTATTTTCACTTAAAATATGAAATAGCAGTCCATTTATTTAAAAATCTGAGTTTCAACACAAAATAAATTAAATAATGATAAAAACAGACGAAAAAATTTATAAACCTAAACTGGATCAAATATATGTTGCATTTAAGTATATATGAATTTTAAAAAACAGCCACGTTCTAAAACGCGGCATCCTCCTCCTCCTCAGCATGTCTCCTCCTCCAGCCTCCCCTCAGAATGAACATGATGACGCCAAGAACAAACTCAGCAAAGAGAATGCCAGCGACGACAAGGACGCCGAGCCAGGAGACCCAAGCGTCCACCTCCAACCCGAAGAACCTCAAAGCCTTGGCACTCGTGTCGACGTTGCACTGGAGCTGCGTGACGATCGTCGCGTCATGCGTGAGCGGATTGTTTGGGTACGAGAAGATGAGCGGCTCGGAGCTGAGCTCAGTACGAACCAGGCTCCTGAACGTCCACGCGACTGGGCTCACGTAACGAAGCCAACTGCACCAGCTGCCAAGGTCAAGCACGTGCACTGGGAAGTATGACACGAGGCTGAGCGGGAGGTAGAGCAGGTACGTCGCCGTCAGCGATGTTGTGTTTGACACGAAACTGTACGTCAGCGTGCGGACCAGCGTTAGCAACGCGTAGCTGTACAGCAACACGTGGCCTAATTTGGGAGAAAAAATATGAAGAAAAATTAGATGATTTTAAACACATATTTTTGTGCATAATTTTATTAGTGATTAAAGTCTGACTGACCAATGTAAGAGTAGAACACGGAGTAGTTAGCCTGAACACCGGCCATCACGTAAGCTGGTATGGCGTAGCCCAGCAGAACACTGCAAATCAATGGCAGCTCAAGCAGCGTCTGCAACAATCACATATGACTTTGTTAAAAAACAATTCTTAATCACAAACTCTATTCGCAAATGACACAAACCTTTGCAATGAGGAACACGGCCCTGGAGTAGAGTCCTTCAGCAATGTCCCTGGACACGAACCTGGCGTTGCTCCTATCCGCATGTAAAAGTATGAACAAGACAGGCCATAGAACCAAGCAGAGGATTGTCCAGTGGAAGCCCAGCCGATCGTTGAGATTGTTCTGGTCCTGCGCTGCGCTGAGTCGCACGTTCCAGTATATGGCACCAACGAGGATGGAGAGGGTCGCTGAAAACAGGAGTGTCGTCACCCAGCCGATCACGTTCCACGGGAACCTGTACACGATCGTGTACATCCACACCCTCCAGAATTGCATTGCGGCTGACGGAGCTGGCATTTTACGGGGAAGTGGCTGGGGCGGACTTGACGCTGGGTCGGGGAGCGGCTCCTGCTTCCTTCTGAACGACTCTGCTAGCGTCTCTATCCTCTGGCTGGATTCTAGCAGCGCCTCGCTGCTTAGCGTGTCCAGCGTCACCTGATTACAAAAAAAATATTGTAAATAAATTATGTTAATTTAAATAAAATAAGTTTAAGAGAGCTGCGTACCAAGTCGATGTAGTAGTCACTGGGGTTTTTGAACGCTGGACAAGGATACTCGATGAATGCGAAATAGGGCAGCATCTCGCTCCGGTGTCCGTAGAACATGAGCCTCCCCGTGGAAATGAGCGTCACTTTGGTGAACATTGAGAATATCTCGAATGTTGGAGGGTGGATGGTCATCAGCACGATCCGGGCTCTTGTGCTCGCCCACTGTTTCAGATACTCGACGAGGAAGAACGTGTCGAAAATGTCCATTCCGCGAGTTGGCTGGTCGAGACATATCAGCTCGGGGTCTTGGAGTAACTGGCACGCTACTGTCAGACGCTGGCGCTCTGATATCGTCAATGAATCGACGAGGGACGAGCGCACTGGAGACAGACCTAGGTCGTCGAGGAGCTGGAGCATCTAAAAAATTATTGACATTTACATATATTTTGGATTAATTAACATTGTCCAGTAGAAAAATATCATATTTTTCTGGACGTGTGCTTACCTTTTTCCTCTTGTCGCCCCTCCCACCCTCGACCTGCATCCCATGGAACTGCATTGTCTGAAGAACAGTAATGTCCGGGTGGAGCCTGTAGTCCCTGCGCACGTACGCGACCCTTGAGCCAAGTCTCCTCAGCGGGATCTGGTTTCCATTCAGCCAGATCTCGCCGGCGACGCGGTGCGACGGCTTGATCCGCGACGTCAGCACGTCAAGCAGGCTCGTGCCCTCTGTATCTAAATTATGAAGCAACAAAACCGTCACTTGATGCAACACAGAAACTCATAACAACACAATCGCGTGTATAAACCAACCTGCAGTGGCCATAACTGCCATCATTTCCCCGCCCCTAAGATCTAGGCTGATGGTGTCAAGCACCCGCACCCCTTTGACCTCGTAGCAGAGTCCGCGAACTTGTAAATGTGGGTAAGGATACGAGATTCCGCCTGGACCAATGTGGTCCTCGGACCTTGAGCTAATGACGTCGTCCGCCGCGTAGAACCCTTGGTTCGACTGGCCACCACGCGAAGTGAATCTATGATGTGATGATGACACTCCCCCGCGTTGTTGATGATGGTCTCGTTCCCCATGAACGCTTCGTGATACAAGTGAAATCTGGGATCCTGCTTTAGACACGCCATGATGAACTCCAAGATTCGTCTCACTAGCCGCGCCCCTCATCATTTTATTATTATTCCCGAACCGGTTCGGGATCAACCCGTCAATCAAATCCGTCTCTGACCTTGCTCTCGACACTTTCACTGGACTCGCCACTCCCTCAACAGACTTGCTCCTGGAGTGACCGTTATTCTTCCCGTGCTTATTCCCCCCATGCCTTGTCCCTCCAATCCTGTCCTCGCCCTGTTCCGAGTCGTACCCACTCGAGTTATCCTTCATCCTCATTGGGCCAGAAGTGAACACCCCTCCATTCGGAGGAAACACTCTCGGCAGCCCAAACTTCAAGTACGCGTACATGTTTGACCCAAGCTCTGACCTCGGCGCTAGCCTCGGATGCCTCAGTATCGACTGGACTGTTTGCTCACGGAGCTGGAAGTTGCCGTACGGCAGCGGGGACCGCTCGTCTGACCCGAGCGCACTGTCCGTAAAATCCGAGTTGAGGTTCTGTCTGTAGATGGACCACGCGTGGAGGTCTTCGAGCGGCGCTTGTTGCGAAGAGTTATTTCCGCCCCCGGAACGGGGAACGGGGGGATAGTGTGAGAGTGTCGACTCGGGCATCGTGTACTTCCTGTGCGGTTGCTGTTTACTCGATGGAGACGACAACAGCGTCTGGTTCGGGTGGTGTTGTTGATGATGATTATGATTGTGATGTTGGTGAGGGGATGCGCTGCGCTGCTGCGGCTCCGTCAGCGTTGACAGCTCCCACATTATAAGATTAGTTGTACCAACGCATTCTTACACATTTTTGTTGAAAAAAGTTCTTTTTAAAAATATTATTACGCAGAAAAAGAACAGAGTGTTGCACAATAAATTTTCGTATACAATGTTGTCCGGTTATATCTCAGCGAGAGGTTTAGTTATATTTTATTTTGAGTGCATACGCGGAAGTATATGTGTCGCAGCGTGAGAATACGTACTAAAATTATATTGTCACAATAGTTTCTGAACAAAATACACGAATACACACCCAACCGATTAATAACAAAATGTCCGAATCGGAATGCAGAGAGGTACGCTTGACAGACCCCCGAGGTGACCATTCAACGTTTATATTGACACAATAGAGATTTATACACAAGTACTTTTTATTATGGCAAACAAAAATTGAAGAAGAGTTTGAACGTTTGAACACGTATAGCTGACCGAATATACGATTCTTTTACATGTCCTATCAAATTAGTATAAATAAATTAGCGTGATATGAATATACGCTAAACAAAAGTTCACATCATCATCACAAGTTATTCGTGCCAACAAATAAAAACTATCTTGTCCGATTGAGAAACATTATAAAGTTGAGCAGGAAAAAAAGGTAATATATATACTCACGAAGATCGCACAAAGTATTAATGCGTTTTTGGCACGGCTCTAAACACTCATATATACGAAGTTCGCTTCAGGGGGAATTTTTTTGTATTTAAATCTCATCGGATATTTGATTGTGTGGATGAGATTTTTTTTCAAGGAAGTGATGAACAGAATTTTGTTATATTATTCTCTTCAAGGATTTATTCGTAAAGGAATCTTGTTTGAATGTCCAAAAAAGACGAACAGGTGTGTGTTGAATGAAAGGGGGCTTTTGAATATAAAATCCTTTTTTATGATGATTATTCGTCGAAGGAATGCGATGAACACACCTGTGTGTGCAACTGAAAATATGTATATATGTAAGCGTCTTACATAGGACAGAACCTGTCATGCGATCCGAGTGAGTGAACACCATTAATATATGAGACGATGATAAAAGGGTTTATGGAGAAAAAGCGTATGTACGAATTCTTTTTTTTTGGGGGAGAAGGTTTATGCACTTTGCGTTTGATTGTTTGACTACGTTTGTATATTGTCCCAGGCACAGAGGAGTATCATATTGTTGGGCTCTATATATGTGACCAAATAGCTCTGCTTCTGTGTCTTGTCCATTGTGTGTATCGTAACAATATACGATCAGCGTTATGTTGAGACCTGTTTTTATGTTCAGAGCATTATTTTTTTTGGAGGAGACGATGAGAGAGATTCGCTTTTTTGTGTGTGTGAGTAAGCCGCTTTTGTAACAGGAATGTGTGTTGCATAATAAATACACATTGTTGGGATTGGGGGTTTGGAAAGGTTTATTAGTGCAATTGGAATGTACGTCTGTGCGTCTTCTTTTTTTTGGCAGATGTGTGGAGTGTGGAGATGAATTTTTTGGTACTTTTTGGGGCTAAATGAGACATGGATTTTTATAGAGATTATATCGGTGTCAATCCTGGAGATTCTGCAGTTCTCAAATTATACACAATCGAATCGTATGAAAATCTTAATCCCCCGTGTGACTTACAGCTCTGTGAATTTGGTTTCTACTGAGAGACGAGAGAGCTTCAAAAAGTGACCAGTTTCCCCATTTGTGGTGCCCCGAACAATCTCAAATCCAAAACTCAACAACAATCGCGTAATATTCAACCCAAAAACTCGCTACCCCTTCTTCACTCATTCAACAATGGTTTAATACGTTTAAAACACAATCTCTCGCTGCTCAGTCTGCTGCTCGTTGTCCAAAAAATCTGTGTATATACATACGACCTGTGTGTGTGACGATAATATCATAATAGCAGCAACACAACAACCGAACCATGATAGATATACGTATATATACGCAACAAGTGTGTATTTGAACAGTTCAGTTACACGACACAAGCGTTTGGGGGGTTTTTGAATAAAACATGAAGGCACATAGCGTTGCAATGCATTAAAGCTTCTGCTGCTGTCGCTCAAAGTATTTTTTTATGAATCACAGAAATCCGAAGAAGCTTTTGAGGAATGCAAATCTGTAAAAATCGTCAAAAGTATATGTATGTACAAGACAAATTAGTAATTCAACTTGTATGTGTGTATTCACAAGTTCAAGAGACGAAAGACGACGGAGGAAGATGAGTTTTAACACAAGAACAAGGAAGTAGTTTTTTTATGAAGAACGATGCGATGCTAAAACATGGGGTTTGGCACACAATCGTACTTTATAACAACTGCTTCGTCTTTTCTTGGGAGTGCTTGTCTCAGGTTATCTTTTGTGTATTGTGTTCACGTTTAAGGCGTTCTGTGTGAGTGTGTGATTGACAATTTAGCGTATATATTTGACAGGACGATTTGAGATTTTATTTTCGGACGCTCTCGTCTCCCGTTCAAATTCGAAATGACAAGGTTTTAGTTAAATTTGAATTGTTGTGTGATATTTGTGGGGGACGACGCAGTGTTTAAAAAAACATATAAACATATCAATCATGTCGACGCTCCACAACCACCACCATCATCACCACGTTCCAGGTCCTGGAAGCACGATCACGACAAACTCGATCCTTGGAAACTCGACTGGTCTTGGGATCGGGATTGGTGGACCTCCTCCGAATACCGGTGGGCCTGGGTCAAACGGGACTGGACTCGGGCTCTATAATCTATCTAGCGACTATGTGCTTGAGGTCTCCAACCTGTTTTACACGGGGCATGTGAGTGACGAGATTTTTGTGATTTTTTATTATCACTTTTTTTGGAAAATGCGTCATTTTTTAAAATGTTTTCTTTTTTAGGTTGAACCGCAGACATGGGTGAAGCAGATAACGGGAACAACTCGAAGTGGTCTCATCCTCCGCGACGTATCGTTCGAGGTGGCGAGTGGGAATATTATGGCGATACTCGGGTCGAAGGGGTCAGGGAAGAAGGCTCTACTCGATGTTGTCGCGTGCAGGGCAAACACCGGGATGAAGAAGGGGTACGTGCTCCTCAATGGAGTCACCATGAACAGGAGACTATTTCACGTGAGTCTACTTAATTTTTTCGTTTCTTTGTTGAATGAATATAATTTTGCTTAAAAAATAATCTGTATTTTCTTGTTTGCAGACGAGCGGGAGCTACGTGACAGGTTTATCGGACCGCTACCTGATGGACAACCTGACGGTGTTCCAAACCCTCGAGTACGAGGCGTACTTGACGTTGAAGGTTCCATCTTCCTTAAGGAAAATGCGTGTGCGCCAGATCCTCGCTGACATTGCGCTCACTCAAGTCGCTGGAGTGACTGTCGACAGACTGAGTCCGTCGGAGAGGAGACGACTCGCGATTGGGGTCCACCTCATCAAGGATCCAGTGCTGCTCCTTGCAGACGAGCCAGCTTGGAATCTGGACCCACTCAACACATATTTCGTCATCTCGATCCTGTCCAACTATGCGAAAAAATACGGGAGGATCGTCGTGCTGACGATGGAGAAGCCTCGCTCTGACATATTCCCGTTTCTAGACAGGGTCACGTATCTCTGTTTAGGGGATGTCGTGTATTCTGGGAATACTAGGTCCATGCTTGACTACTTCAGGGGGATTGGGTTTCCATGTCCGGAGGTTAGGTTTATGTTTTTTTAACTAAATATTAAAATTATTAAATAGTGATTAATTCAAGTTATTTTTAACGTGTTTAGATTGAGAACGCACTGATCTACTACCTGTGCCTGTCTACAGTGGACCGCCGGTCTCACGAAAAGTTTATCGAGTCGAGCAACCAAATCGGGCTTTTGGTCGAGAAGTTTAAGTTGGAGGGGAGCCCGTTTCGCAAAGCTGGTGGAGGAGTAGGTGGGGGACCTAACGGGAACAGTCCAATCCCTCCAGTCGGATCAGTGACGCCGATGCACTCACTTGGCAGACCTGGAGCATTGCAGAAAATAGCTGCTTCCGTCATGTGAGAGATCATTAACAAAACTGTGTGTTCTTGAATGTTTTAGAAATTATTTTATCAAGTATTTTATTTTATTTTATTTGTGGATTTAGGCGCACGTACTCGTCAACGTTCCTGTTCAGCACACAAGGTCTTGTGAACGTGTTCACTCGGCTATTCTTCCTCCCGTTCCTCTTCTTCCTCATGTGGATCTTCTATTTTGGAATCAAGGACAGATACCAGCACCTCTACGTCACGCTCAACGGGCTCATCCTCAACTCACTCGCCATCACGTATTTCACTGGGATTTGGGGGACCATTATCAACTGTAATAGTCTTTTATACAAAATATATGATCACGTTTAAAATATGTGAAGACATATAAATTATAATTTCCACAGTCCCCCGCTTCCGAAAGCTGTACTACCAAGAGTCGAGGTGTGGGCATTACTCCGGCCCGCTATTTATATTCAGCCACGTGCTAGCCTCCATCCCGTTCAACCTGGCGACATGCCTCATCGCCGGTGGAGTGCTCTACCAGTGAGTTATTATGCTCATTTAACTGCGAGTTAATTAAATCTTTAAACCCATATATTTTGTGCACATTCTCCATTACAGAACCCTGCCCCCATCAGTGACTTCGCCTCAAGCTCGGTCAGCATACGCGGACGAGTCGCCATCCCCATCCTACATCCTGATATCATTAACCTTGTTCACGTGCTACTCTTTCGCCCAAACCCAATCGTTCATAACGCTGCTGACGATCAAGTCTAAACTCATCGCGTCAGCGCTACTAATCGCCCAGTTCTCGCTAGCGCTGACCCTCTCGTCGAACACAGTTCGGTCAATCCGCTCCCTCCCCGACTGGCAGTACTACATCACGTACATGCTCCAGCCTCGCTACGCCTCAGCGCTCATCCACACAGAACTATTCCAAGACGGCTCGCTAGTCGGGCTGAGGAATGAGGTCGGGTCGGAATGCACGAAAATCAGTTTCGAGCCTGGGTGCAGGTACGAGAATGGGACGCATTACGTGCTCGACAAGTACTACAAGCATGACCTCGGCGTCCCGCTCAACCTCGGAATGTGCTTCGTGTTCTGGGCTGGAGGGATACTCGCAACGCTCCTCGCGTATGCTTGCGCCCTTCCTGAAGTCGTCAAGCGCAAGTTCAGGGACTGATATGATTCTTAACTTTAAATTTATTTTAACAAAAATCAATAAACTCTCAATCAACTCATTGTTCCGGTCCCCCAAATATACAAGATTTTTTTTATTTATTTAAAGAACTTCAATCCTTCAACAAGACCCCCGGAAAAAAATCAATGTTTTGTGTAATTTTTTTTTGAACAAATGTGTTTTTTTGTATATAATTAATATAGATAGATGTAGAGAAAAAAATGTACATACGTATCTACGTATAAAACCCTTAACAATAATAAAAAAACAAGAGGAAAAAAAACGTTTGATCCTAAGCTCCACTATACTGCTTGCATATTATGCATATCCGCACTTAAACTCAAAAATTAAAGAATAACGTACTTGTAAAATCCCCCATGTTTTATAAAGTCACACACACAAAAAAAGAGAGAAAAAAAAACAAAACCCAAAACGACTCGAGCTATATAAAAGAGAGAAAACAGAGAAACGTGTGTATACACGAAACAATGTGTTCTTTCTCATCATCAGACTTGGATTCTCATCATCATTATGAATCAGGGGTGTTTTGTTTTTTAAAAATGAAAATTTTATTTTAATTAGCTGGCCGGTGTGGTCATGTTGGCGACGAGAAACATGGCTGGATCTGCTGTCGTCGTCCCGTAGTTTGGTACAGGGACCACGAGCTTCAGCACGTACATGATGAGGGCGGTTAGGCCGCCGGACACTGGCACTGTCACGAGCCAAGCGAATATGATGTTCCTGTGTGCAGGGGTTTAAAAAAACAACGCGACAATGTCAATTTGGTGTCTGAGAAGCAACCTAAATTATTTTTTAAGTTTTTAAGTCAGTACCTGAAGAGCATCCAGTCGACTCCATTCTTGGACCTGATTTGTCCGACAGTGACGACGGACCCGACCTTGCAGTGAGTGGTGCTGATGGGAAGTCCGATCTTGCTGGCGACAAGCACTGTGATGGCGGCTCCAATCTCGATTGTGAACCCGCTGGACGGCGTGATCTTGGTGAGGTCCTCTCCCATCGTCTTGATGACGCGACGACCCCATATCCATAGGCCGAGGGAGATGCCGACGCCGCCGTACACGAGCAAGTAGATTGGGGTGGACGCCTTCTGCTGGACTGAACCCTCACGGTACACCAGGAACAGCGCTATCAGGGGACCGATCGCGTTGCTGAAAGAAAGTAAATTTTTTTGTTATTTTTTTGCGAGCAACAAAGTTATTTTAAGCATTTAATCTGTGATAAATTTACCTGACATCATTCCCGCCATGCGCAAAGCTCCCAAACGCGGCAGTCATTATCTGAAGGAAGGAGAATAGTTTCCCAACACCAGGCTTATCCCCAGAGTCATCCTCAACAGAGTCGAGTATCTCGTCCCTAGATTTCTTCTCGACGTCTCTCCCATCATCACTACCACCACCACCATTACCTTTGATCAACGGCACAGCACTCGAGTTGGGACTGAGCCCGTCCATCGGAATCACTTCAAGCATGCGTTTCTTCTCCTCTGGACTCATGTAGTTCCGAATGTTCTTCTCGTTGACGATCCCGTAAAACCCGTTGTTCCCCTTTGCCACGTTCACGTTGATGTCGACGACGTCATCGTCTGTGTTCGAGATGTGGAGGCTTGGTGGATCGCCGACGTGACCATTGCTCTTCATTTTGCGGACGTCGTCGAGGGAGACGTTCACGGGGGACGCGTCGTGCGATGAGCCTGGCGACTCTGTCCTGCTCGCGTTGCCAATCACAAACACTAGGTCCTTCTTCTCGTTCATCAGCTCCTCTGTGAATTTAGTTTTGAAATTGAGAAATTTGATCCAAGTTTGTTTGAAGATTAATCGAAATATTTTTTTAAAAAATGAGCCACACCTCTGAGTTGTCTCCTGAGATTGGGCACAAGGCAGTACTGCACTCCACCGGCGACAGTCAGACCAATCAGTGACGCGACAAACAATCCGAAAGCCTTATCGCTCCAGTCGGGAAAACCCTCAGGTTGGAATTTCAGCACTAATCAAAAAAAATTAATTCTATTTACAAAAACCATTATTTTCAAAATTAAATTATAAAAAATTTGAAAATGTCTCACTGTCCGGTCCATCAAGCATAATGGAGATGACATTGATGAAGAGCGTGATCCCGTAAAAGATTGGTAGGGACTTGAGTCCAGGCTCAATTGGATTGTTTTTGCTCAGAATGAATTTCCGGATGATCATGAAAATGCTGCCAGACACGATTCCAGAGAGAAGTGGACTCACGAACCATGAACCAACTAAATAATTAAATTATTAAAATCAAATTCGCAACAGTTAACAATGAAATCATAAGTTGCCCGCTTACCAATCATCCCGAGCTTGACCCAGTTGATTCCGTTGAGTCCTTTGGAAACGATTGAGAATCCAAGCACCGCACCAACGATGCTGTGAGTCCCGCTGATCGGCATGTTCAAGAACGTCGCCATCATCAGCCACAACGCGCTGCCGCCTATTAATACGACAAGCATCAGCAATTATTATTTTTTTGGGCGTAAATAACGTTTACTTCAGTCGAAAATCCTTCTGTGTCCATCATTTATAACAAAATGTCAAAACGAACGATGTTTGCGTGATTTTGAAGGGGTTTTAAGTTACCTAGAGCGGCAAGGTTCCCGATCATGTACTCGACAGGTTCATCCTGGTACTGGGTCACGTCAATGATTCCCTTCCGGATCGTGTCAGATACCTTGTAGCCTGCACAAAACAAATACATATATTTTCGATGATGACCCACTTTTTTCTCTCAAAATTTTTACAAACACAGCGTCAAGTGTGCCAAGATTCCAAAGTGAAATTTTTGGCAGCACAACATGTTTGTTTTTTTATCACACCAAAAAATTTTTTATTTTACAAATAAAGTGTTTTTGATGTTGATTTGGTCAGAGGTCACCGAGTTCCTAATTTGACTGGTCATGGGCATGCATAATTTTTAATCATCGTAGGTTTTGCGTAATATATTTTCTGAGCAGTGACGACGTCATAAGATTATGTCTTTGTAAATTGCTCCTGAAAAATTGAGTTTTTAAAAAATCCCAACCTAAAAGCACAGCTCCGCTGACCTCGAACACGGTAGCGAGGAGGCACGCTGTCTTGAGCGTGAGCACCCTCGACCCGACACTCGTCCCGAACGAGTTGGCCACATCGTTAGCTCCGATCCCGAACGCGAGAACGAACGAGACGAAAAAACCGGCGACCACTAGCCAGCCGGCTATAGTCAGCGCTTCTCCCTCAAGCATCTTGGATTGAAGTTATTCAAAATACCTTATCTTGGGCGATGATAAGATTTGTGTTTTTTCTTCTGCTGCTGCTGCTGTAAGCGGGGGTAAAGCGAGAAAAAATAAATATTTCGTTAATATATCCTTCATTTACCGACAAGCGCAGCGCCGAGCATCTCGAAGATGGTGGCGATGATACACGCATTCTTCAGGGTTATCACTTTAGCGCCGACGGACGTGCCGAACGTGTTGGCGACGTCGTTCGCGCCTATCCCGCACGACAAGAAGAACGCGAGCACGAAACCTGCGATGAGCACCCACAAGTGCGACGAGAGCGGGGACGACGACAGCGAGAACGGGTCCAGGCCACTGCTCTCTGTCGTCGTACTCAAGATCGTTACCGGGTCCATGATTTTTTATAGTCTATTTCTTAAGGAAATATTTAAACCCTAATTAATTGCACTAGAATGAGTACACACGCAGGTGAGTCCCTGCTTCGATGATGCACAAGTGTGATGATGATCGTTCAGAAGAGGAAAAAAACTCGTAAGAAACACTCGCATATGTATAAACTCAATGGAGCAGCTCGAGAATTTTTCAGAGATCGTCACCACCACCAGCAGCAGCATCCAAAGTGAGCGAGAGCGGAAAAAAATATTACGTCGCAGTGGGATGCGACTCAAATCCGAAATAATTCTGTAACACATTCGTCGATGAACGGAGAAGCGATGATGAGATGCGGCGATATATAGCAACACTTATTGACTCAAATCAGTGAATAAAAGCAGGAGCTGAGAAGATCTCTTGATATAATCCCGGTTGGATTTACTTTTAGTTTTATTACGCGAAAAAGCCCACCGCCCGTGGATCAAACAATACGGCTTTTATTGCTCGCTGGCTGGATGATGATGAAATTTTTATTTTACGTGAGTCTCCAGTCTGGAGTGAAAAATTTTGCGTAGTGCTCACGTATGCAAAGATTGTTGCACGTAAAAAATATTCCAGAAACAAATTGGAAAATCAGAGTTTCAAAAATTCGAGTGTGTGCTCTGAAAGTGTGCGAGTAACTAACATTCAGTGATCATTTCCAGAGACAGAACTCTTTTCTCGCTCATATATAACGCGTAAAAAACACAAGGCGTGGTTTACGAGGAAAAACACTAAAAAAATTTGTCAACTAAATAAAGTGTTTATAATTTAAGAGTGTCACGACCCCACAACACTCGAAACAAACAAGTATGATGTTTCTTTGAAATTTCAACACGTATACTCACGATATCTCATGATGATTGATGCATAATGAGACGAGAGCTCATCACAACACTTTTTTTTGTTCAATATATTTCCAGCAGACGTGATGGTTTCGTCGTTACATTTTAAAAAAATTCTATATTATACACGTTATCTCTGGCTGGAGAAATAATTTGGAGAAAAAATTCTTGGGATTTTACGCGTCGATCCTTGAACCCCAATCAAATTTATCAATTTTAATAATTATTGTTTCAACGCACGAAGAAAAACTTTGTTCTTTATGATGATTATGAGTCATGATGAGATGTCGTGGTGGTATGGTGTGTGACCTCTCTCGAGCGCGTTTAACCCACACCAACCATTGATTCAAAGGACGACTTACTTAATAATAAAAATTACTGTGATGTCGTATGTCGTCATCAAGAAAAATGTATGGTTCTTTAATGTGTTCCAAGTAAAAAATTTTTGGGAAACCACAAACAAGCGGATCCAGCCAGAAAACTGGTTTATTTTATCAAAAATATGTATGAAAGAGTGTTTGTATTTGGAGTAAATACACTTTCTAAATGCATTTTTTGTAAATGCACTTGTATAAAAAATGGACATGATGTGTGCTTTGTGCTTCTTCCTGTATTTGATGTGCACATAACTAAACGAGGTTTTTAATTGCACATTTAAGAATTATGTAAATTTCATGCGCATCATTAAACGAAACTATATAAATCTCAAAGTAAATAGATTTTCACGCGAGTATGCTCACAAAAACATGCATGCACTTTAAATGCATGTGCGTGGACAATGCCTGATCCTGACCGAAGAGACATAAATTGTGTGTGCAAATTTGATAATGATGTAAATCTTGTTTGCTAAAACACTCATATTTGCATGGTTCTTAAACAATCATGTAATAATCACAATTATGTAATTTAAAATCTCAGGTAAATAGTATTTAAATCGCATAACAAAAAGCGAAACTCTTTCTTGATAACGGAAAAGTACTCAATGGAGCCATAAACTGGATTAATTTTTGTTTGGACAGATAGAAATTGATGACGAGAGCGACCATAAAAAAATGATCTGGTTTTTTTTGGTGCACACGTCGCGTCGCCTTGTTCATGACCACGCGTAGTACGCCTTGAACTCGAATAATCGTTACCGCACACACACCATCATTCGAGCGTGATGAAACGGCACAATACAGTTTCTCTCTCATCCAGTTTGAACGGAGGGTTTGGCCTTTTGTCGAGGAGATATGAAACAGAGACAGTGAGCATGTCTTTAATTGTACTGGATGGATCCAGATAGATTAGAATGTAGTGCAGCTCAATGGAGCACTCGCTTTCGTCGAACTCGCATTAAGTAAACGAGAAAGCTTATACAACGACGCTTGGCAGTGATAACCCGTTGGGAAATGCGCGCAATGAAACTAGTTAAATAAAAAGTTTAAATCTTACCTGATTTATCCAGCCGAGGTGAATTTTTTTTTACTGATGATGATGATTTTAACACGAGGAACTTTTTGTTTTATAAAGTTTTTACACGAGAAACACTCGATAAATATGTAGCTTACAAAAAAGTCTTTTTTTCATAAGTCAAGATCAAGTCCTCTCCAAAAAATTAATAATTAATAAAAATTTAAAATAAATGCATTGTTGGGTTGAAAAAATAATCAGACTTGGTTGTGTGAGTAGATTTGAAGACAAATCAAAAATATAATAATTTGTCAGAGGTTCTACTTAATAAGGTCCACTTAATTTCTTTGCTGCTGCTGCGTGTAAATAATGTTTAAGAGATTGTAGTTCACGTGCAGTTGCAGTTAAAGTTGATGTCCTCACAAGAGTTGACGGACTGGAGGAGTTTGTTCAGCGCGATTATCGTGCGGAGTTGGTGGACGAGGATTTGGGAGAGGTAGAGCGCGATGCACGACTCGTACGAGGATGTCGTTGGCGTTGGCTTGTTGAGGGAGGTCAAGCGGTGACGGTCAGCGTTGTGGTACGCAACATTTCTTAAATGGGTGAGGAGGTGTGGTGCAGGTACAACGTGGGGGGATGATGATGATGAGTTGAAAATTGAAGACGATGATGGGCACTCGCTCAGTCGCGGCTGATCACGGTCACCGTCTTGATAATACACGATTCTCCGATCCTCCATCTGCGAGGGAGAGACAGGAAAATTAAAAATTGGAGTTTTTGGCAAGATTATTGTGTGCCTTAAGTGCTAGATGAGCTAGATCTTTATCCTGACTCAACACGTTTTTGCTTCAAATATTAAAACATTAAGACTACGTGTTCAGTCTGGGAAATTTAATTTACAACGTTATTTTATTAATTTCATGGATTTTGTATGATCATAAATGGGGCGTTTTTGTGGGCATTATTGGACAAATCTTGATTTCCAGCAACTCACAATGAAGATTGGCTTTCGCTCGCTTTCCTTTATGCTTTCACCCAGTGTTCAAAGCTTATCCAGAAAAATGTTTGTATGCTTGCCTAAACGCCCTGATGTGGACTTTGGATCTCCTAAACTTTCCGCGACATCGTTGGCTGCATACGAGATTATCATGCTCGCACGTAGTCTCTGCTTCAAATTCAAACTGACATGAACGAAAGATGGCGTGATTGTGTGGATGAACCACATGTAAAACTCGACCTGCATGAATAATGATTTACAAAATAATTCACGTGTTAAACCCTAAGTCGGAGTTGTCACTGAAACATTTTGTTTAAAAAAAAAGACGTTTGAATCCGTCAACATGATAAAACAGCTTCTGCAGCATCAACATCTCTCTGCAATAATTCCTCTTGTAAATCCTGACGTTTTCGTTAATCGAAATTCCTCACGGTTTTTTTTTGTTTTAATTTGGTTTAGCACGTGAAAATGGATGCGATTTTTTTGGGATTTATAAGAGGCATGTGTTTTCTTCTCTTAGACTTTGGATTCTATTTTGTGCATTAAAACGTGCTTTGCTGTCTCATGAGCGGACGAGCGTAGAGTTTATTAGCGAGCTGAGGAGCAGGTTCCGTATAGCGACATGCATATGCCGAGGATATGATCTTCGCAGGCGTGTACAGTAGCGTAATTTACGAAATCCGATGATCAGAAAAATTGATACAAGCTATATTGCACAAGTTTCGAACTCGTTTCTCGAACACTATATCGTATAATGTGTATATCCTGCTCTCTTCTGCTCCGAAAGAAAAAATCTCTCTCTTGTCTCGGTGATCTTGTGCCAGTTTGACTAAAGAGAAGTATATATGCTCCGAACAATTCCGGGAAACGTGCCAGCCCCGCAAAACTGTTCTTCAAAATCGTGCTAACGAGCGATGTGTGTGCGGATAAGAGATATATATTTTTTGGGGTCCATACATGATGCTAATTATGACGAAATGTCTCGCTCAATCCTATATAGTGCTTTTTAAAAATCCGTGTCAGAAGATCTGTGAAGAAGCTAAAAGGAATCGTATATACTTTTCACCTGTTTACCTGACACGGTTTTGCCTGGCAAAAAGAAAACGCATAAAAAGTCTCTTCCAAAAACTATTTCCAAGATATAATATCGTAAGTGCCAAAGGAACATGGATATTCGCTAATTTCTTGAGAGAGGTTGCAGTTTCTCGCTCCGTTTACCGTTTTACCTGTAAAAGCATATATCCATGCATTCAGGTCAAGAAGTGTTGTCCTGATTTTGATCGCATAACTTTATGGTTGGGATTTCCCCCAGTTGCTTGTCACGTGATATATTTAATGTGATGTAATGCAATATTATTATGTCATTTTTAACACATCTCTAATCTCAGAGTAAACGTGGATAGTACGTGATATATATGACACTATACCACTCCACACTGCAGCCATGATTTCACAGATATGAAAGCTTATGAAAATTTATGCTCTGCCAATATTTTTTACAGAACAAGTCACTTTTTTTTCGCCACATCCGGTATATTAATATTCTCGTGAACTTGTTGAACAAAAAGTGAATTTAGAGCAGAAGCAGAGAAAACACTAAAATTCAAACGACTAAATAAATATTTCAGATCGCCCCACATCCGTTTTCACTTCAAATGAGAGATATGCTTTCAACAACTTGAAATTATACAGAGCTTGATTGAACACTTAAGTTTGAATTTGAAGATAAAAAACATGAATTTAAAAAAATTAATCTTACCTCCTGAAAGAAACACCGGATCTTGGTGAACACATATATGTTAACTGGGTAAACGTGTGTTCAACAAACAAAATAGTATAAATTTAGGATAACACTAAATTATATACTATTTCGGTAATAATACAACCACCAAAATACTTGAGAATATGCACTCGGGAGAAACAAATGTGATATATTTTAACCGAAAATATAATTGTTTATATATATTATCCGGTTATCTTGTTCCGGTGAATAAAGATAAAGAATTTGGTATATATATTGATTATTGTGATGAAACTATATATTTCAAGCACGCCGCAAGTAACTTGCGAGATAGAGAGTCGTGGAGAACACACACGAAAAATACGAGAGAAAAAAACGTAACTGGAGGAGCACGTTTTGCTGAATGAAGTCGGCGGAGGATTGTGTGCGGGGATATAGTACAGAATATTATAGTACGGGGAAAGGATATTTCTCGTATGTCTAGACTCGAGACTATGTGTGTATAGAAAGCCAAGAAAATTCATGATATAGTCAAACGGGGGAAGCATATATTATGGGTGTTTTATGTGGTTTATGCACACGGGTTAAACGTATATTTCGTGTGAGTGGTAGTATATACAAATATATCATATATATAGTCTGTATAATAGTAACCAGCATATATAGATTAAAACTATAAAATATAACCACGATATACTCCAAGAAAAAATATACTTGCTCAACATGAATATCCGCTCCAACATATCTTTTTTGCAACCTTTGCATCGGTTCTCTCCGTCGAGTACATGCAAACTTCATGCATATATTTCATATCTTAAGGTTGCACTTCTTTCGTGTAGGAAGGATGTGCGAGTATATTGTCACGTACTTTTTGCAACGCTCCATGTTAGCATGTATGCATGTGTAGAGAGACAAAGAAAATTTTATATTCTATATATATCCAATATACATGTCATCCAAAAAGAAAATGTCACATGCATGTATTTTTCGCTCGGTTTAAGCATACTTGAGCATTCCAAGAAAAAAGTTGCCCGCGATATGAACACATCTGCCGCGATCAAATAGAATAAACGAGAGTGCTGACTGATCGGGTTTCTAGCACTTCTTGTCATAAAATATATGTATTTTTTTTGCTGATGACTGCGCGCTCTGGAATAATCATGAGTCATGTAAACTTCAAAAATATGTGTGCGGGCGAGGAGAGAGAGTGAGAGCAGCTGCATAATCATGTTTGACTGACCATGGAACTTATGAATATGATCTATAACAACTATCATCATTTAAAACATAGGGATTTTTGCGCATTAAAAGTTTTGAAATCTTAGCCAGTTTTTCAACATGATAACGTAGCATAAATTCCCAGAAAAAGTTATTTTTTTGTGCGGATATATTCAGATAAGGATAAATGTACAAAAATTGCATGCGACCACGCCTGCGTGATTCCAGTGATGTATGTCAACTTGTTCCAGCGATAATATGCTGCTCTCTCTAGTTTGAACAAGAAATATGCATGGAAAAACGTTGTGGTTCTCAAACCCCCAAGCATACATTAACGTCTAAAAATAGAAAGTGAGAAGGATTTTACACAGAACATAAAAAATTTCTCTGACATCACTCCTTTTGATCGGAGAGAACTTTGAAACCTGCTGCCTTCTTCAAGTTCACTCACCATTCGTTCATATATGCTTCAATTCATAACCGTCTTGTTGTAAACAGACACATGTTGCGCAGAGACTGGATTATATGAATATATATGTTTAATATATGTGAGAAATGAGTTCAAAGAAAATTTGTATTAACACTTAACTTTGACCTTTGTACTATACTTCTCCAATGTGTTAAATTTCGCTTATGCGACACATATGTCGTGCGGGGGTATATATACGATTTTAATGGGCAATTTAAAGATAATATTGTGCAATCAACGCGATATGTATTTTAATCGTTTATGAATGGGGTTTTAATGAATACTTTTTATATGAGCGGTTTTTATTTGTAATTTTAGCGAAATGAGAGAGAGAGGGGGAAAAAGTAATTGAACCGGATGTGCTGATTGCGGCGTGATTATGTGATATATTTTTAATTAAAATTATGTGTTTAATTCATGTTTGCTAATCTGCAAAGAGAAAAATCAATCATATCTGTGAGAAGATACAGAGGGATACAGTATATAAATTTAACATTTTTCGGAGCGACCATTTGTTTTGTTAGTTTGTATTCGATATATATTGCATTCTTGACGGTGATCTTGAACGGGTGCCAGAAGATTCATTACTGCTCTTAACATATACAACGAGTCAACATTTATACGTGTTTCGTGGTTGTGCAGAGAGTCGTTTTATTTTCTCTTGGTCCTATTCACATGTACGAGTTCAGGCAAAATTTTTGTCGCATTCATTCCCGAATTATTATCATTTTTTATGCAATGCAGCAGTGAAGCGCTGCAGCATAATAAGATGCATTCTTTTGCATCGGAGAAATACATTGCAAAATGCACGCTTATGAATAATTCAAATAATATGCTTCAGGCGACACATATTGCATTGAACTCTGACAAGTTTAATATAAATAACTGTCACGTAAATTTTTGGTTTGTGTGTTGTTTGGTGTGGGTCCAGAGGGAAGAGAGAAAAAGAGTGCCGATGCATGAGTTAGGCGAGTGGCGGCCCGAGGTCAACTGCTTATACTTTTCTACATGATTCTTGTGCAAATAAAAAGTAAAAGGGGTGTGTGTATATGCATATATACCTTCCTCTCAACATTCTTATTTAGCAATTCAACTTGTATAATTTTTAAATGCAATTGAATCTTTTTTTCTTTGGATCAAAGTTCGGGTGTCTCGTGATCACACATAATTATACTTTCTTTCCTCGTATACTCGCTTGCGTACACGAATTAATTCTGCTACTCGGTAGTGTGCTGATTTCTTTTGTGGAAAAATATGCCTCCAGATTTCTTGCTAAAACCTGGATAATTTATATATCTTATCATCGAGTCATTCACAAAATCTTGTGACGAGAGCTATGTAATATGACCAAGTCAGGATGTAGACTATGTTACACACAACCTATCGTTAAAAAATAAAGAAAGAAACACAATTTCACAATGACGTACTCTGCTTGTTCATATCGTAAATGAACGTTATATATAAACTGATGGAACATTCTAATCTAATCTGAATATATATACGATAATATACGAGAAGAAAGGAATCATGTGCGCATACCACAAATGATCCGATCATATGAATTGAATATACATACACCGTCATCTCAACTCATCGGATGCACATGACCGCAGTAGACTTGTTCTGCTGCACTTGTTCCATATAGTCGATTTTCACAATACACGCAAATATGCTATATTATATATGCCTGAATCTCTTTGATATACGTACACGATGAAAAACACTCACCAAGAAAATAAGATTCGCGAAAGTAAAATGTGCATATAATTGTGCATCTCAAAAAAAAGCAGAAATGCACGCGTACGATGAAAAGTATAGTGTGTCTAGGCGCCAGTGATACGTCTCAGTGTCTAATGGGTTATTGCTTCCCAAAATAATGAATGAGATTATTCTTTATCTGTAGTATCGTGTTACGGAATAATTATTTTTTTTTACATGTGGCTGCAGTTAGTGGTCGAGAAATTTTGCTGCGAACAAGTATAAAATATATGAGTGATTGAATAAAAAAATCCCTTTCTTTTATGCGAGACACACTGCTACATTTCAACCGTCATACAAATACGATTTATAACGGCAGATGCGATAGAATCTCACTATTTCGGATATAAATCGCCCGTCCGAAATCGACCCCGACACAATTTTGTTTTCTATATCTCAAAAGAAAACCAATTATGTTTCTAATGTTCATATGTTTGAGCATTCTCTCAGTCTTGATCCAAAAATCTAATTTTTGGTTAAAAACGTGATTCAACGCAAAAGAGAATTATATATAACCCCGTCACTCACACAACTCACATATACATGTACACGTCACGAACGACGGCTTTTTTCCCTTGCCGTCCGACGATTATACGTAAAAACTGCATATTTATATAGTTTGCCAAGAACCGTGCGTCTCGGTAAATGCATATGCACCGAGAATACATTTGTGCAGATGCAGAGGTTTGGCAGGTGACGAATGTGATCATGAGAGAAAAAAGTGAAAATTCTTTACGGGAATTCGTGGTGGAAAAAGAGAACATAAAGTACTAGTTTGATTTTTAATGTGGTCCAAGGACGCTTGACACGGTGACACATGCGGGCAGGGTTTTCGTGGCCTTCCACCGGCTGCCGCATACAAATACGTGTGCATTGTGTAGGATGATGATTGAAAATTCACCGCAAAATTCACCGACAGATTGGACCGGGATTTTGCGTTTTCGTGTGTGAATATTATTTAGAACGGGGAATAAATATTTTTGATCTTGTTCAAATTATGCATCTGCGCCTGCCACTTGTCATAAAAATTTTGGTTCATGGGAAATTATTTCCATATACATTGCTTAATTATTTTTGTGCAGCTGCGTTTAAAATCGGGATAGACACTTAGATTACGTATATATGTGTCAAAAATATATAGGAATGATGTTAACAGATATGTGTGTTGGTGACTGGGGGGACTATATGCGGTAGCGCAGAGGTCAAAATGTCACTTGATAAAAAAAACAAGCAACGAGAGTACATACGCATACTCTCTCCTGAGCTCCCAAAAAAATCAGTTTTGTTGCAAGAAAATTTTAACGGAACACAGCATAAATTAAAAGATTAACATATATAATTTAATAATAAAAACCCACAAAACTGACCTTAATACACTTGTCCTACAAATTTCCGAAAACGATGACATGAAATATGTGTGAGTATATAATTATAAATATAGTGAAATATTTAGTCACTATATACACACGCTCGTTCGAAAATCACTTTTGTCAATTTTTGGGTGTAAATTCGAAATATATATGTTTTAACACCAAACGATTGAGTACGTTCTGACGATGAAACCGGGAAATATGTGGAGTTTCACAAGCATGCAACCAGGTCACGAGGCGGAAGAGTACTGGTCGAGAGAAGCAGGTTTATAACAATATGAAATTGGGTCCACAGTCTGTGGGATTTATATTCCAGATCATCGTGTATATATGTTCCAGCAGCATAAAAATATATATACCGGAGGATCGTTTGGTTACGGAAGAACACCGACCATAAGGAACTTGTATAAAAAACCTCGCGTGTTATGAAGTCATACGACTTGTTTGGGAAAAGCTATTTGATAGTTTGAGAGAAAGCAGAGAAAAAATCGATGACGCTAGTATGTACATTTTTTTATTGGGCCATAGTACACGTATACGTGAGCTGGATTTTCTCCAGTTTATAACGATATTTTTTTTCCAGAAAAATCTTTTTGGTGGTGCAGGGATTTGTGTGCACTACGTGTGCACATGTTGAGAAAGTCGTCGTGTGTTAAAGGATTAAGCAAGGTCAAGCATCCTTATAATATTACAAGACCTCGTAAGATGAACGAATGGAACGCCACACATGAGACGATATCACAAATAATACGCCGACTAAAACACCGGTTTCTCGTGAACAAGAAAAAAAGTCTTTGTTGCACGACAGGTTAATATATGTTCCTGTCGGAGAAACGTGCAGGTAGGTGGCGTTTCGAACGTATATGCTGTTTGTTTCACACAATTTGTTGTGTTTTTACTAGTTTTGTGCTATCTTGTAATTCATGCATGAAATTCGTTTGACATCGATCACGACCAATTACGATTATTAAATCGTCCGTTGCTCGTTTTATAGCTTTTGTGACTTCATTTTAGCCCAAAAAAAACAAAAAATACTTCCAAGGCAAGAAGTGGACTCGCAAATAATAATGAAAACTCTTCCGCTAAAAACCCAAACCCCACGAATTCCTCAACTGTTACACATCTCATCATCACACGACTGGACAAGTGGCATGATTTATAAATATACATCAAATCGCACTTGTAAATTATGAGACCACGTACACACGTAACGTAAGTACGTTACGTTTTAACACGAATCCAAAAGTACGTAAAAACTACACATTTATCATGAATTCCGTTTTCTAAAACGAAAGTTGTTCAATTTTGTTTACTTGACATATGCTAACGAAATTTCCTTAAAACACAACACGCTCATATACGTCTCATCCCATCTCAGTACGTCACGTTAAGTAAAAAGGATTCTCTCAAGTGCACTTGGTACGTATTCAAACATTTAAAGGATATACACGAAATATTATGATCTGAAAAAAATAAGGAAACATGAGAGTCCTCTCATCGTCTGCGGATCTGTTTCAATTTTCTTGACAATGATGTAGCGATATGCGTATTCTCGCTTAACCGAAATCGTGTGTTCTGAAATATACACACACCTGCATATGTTCGTACGTGTACGATATAACCTGCATACAAAAAAACGCATTCTTTGAGATTTGTGTAAAAAAATTTGTTTTATTCGGTCGGTCGGTCATGAGATTATGTTTTTTTTGAAGTCATCTTTCTTTCACCAAACAAAAAAAAGAGTAAAGACGACTATACTACAAGACGATTGGGTCAGGTGTGCTTGTGTATGTTATTTAGCAGGTCAAGTGACGAGTAGAATTTTATCACGACTGATGCATACGCTAAATAAGCATCCTCCTCATCCGAACTCAGTTTGATCCTTGAGGGCGAAACAAGTACACACTCGAAAGCATTATATCGTCATTTTCGATTTTTAGTTGTGAAAAAAAAGCAGGAAAAACCAGGAACACGGTAATATGCATCATCATAACTGATCTTGGACTCCTCGTGAAAACTGGTCTGTTGACTTTTTTTTTCGTGTGTGTTGCTACTAAACATTCTTTGCTAAGATGCAATAGTCACTGAAGATGCTTCTGCTGCTGCTGCTCCGTTGCATAACTAAAAAGTGCGGCGGATCGACCCTAAAAATCTTGCTTTTTTGGCCTTTTCAATAAAACAAAAAAAAATTCATAACGGGAGATTTGGTTTTTGGGGGTAGTAGTCGTCGTTTGTTACGAGAGACGATTTAAATCTTTATTAAACCCAATACACACATATTTTTTCGAGATTACCGTCTGTGTTCGTTCGTTTTGGAGGTTTTTCGGGATTTTTATTATATTTGTGTGTGTGTAAGTTCCGGAAATTATGTGTGGTCGTTCTTGAGTTATTTAGCTTATCAGTTGCTTCCGGATACATATAAATTTTGTTGTGATTCGTGTTTCAAGTGATCAAAGTGGAACATTCATTATTTATTGGATAAAAATTTGTGGATTGATTACGGGTCAGGAACAAATAACCGTCCGATTCGGACTCGGAAGTGGTCGGGTGGCTGAGCCGCATTACGAAAGTGCGGGGTCATGCTGACACGACGTTCCCGGATCATGAGGGGGAAGGTACACTCAAAAATATATATATTTTCAAAAGAAACTTTTCAAAAAGAATTTAATTTTCTAGAATTCTTTTAATCGTGGTAATTAAGCAACCCCCTAGAGCGATTTCAAACAAGTGTGTAATATCGCGTCATAATTTGTCACACGAGAAAGCGGATCAGAATTTGCATATGCTTTTTTGTGAAAACGAGATTTTACTTGTGCTTGGAATTGGGGGTGGGGCGGATGTTAGAACAGATTTTTTTTGGCAAATGCAAAGCGTTTCGGGTACAAAGATGCTTTGCTCTAACTTACAAAATATACACCCTTATGAGTAAAAAAATTATCGAGGGCAAGAATATGGGGTATGAGGAGCAACTAATACGTCTGCTGAACTCCTTTTTTCACGTTGATTGTTACCCCCTCTGAATTTTTTTGTGATGATGTGCACAGAGTCTTCTCAGAGGAAACCGCATATCACAACATTTTTCGGTGATGATTGCGATGATGTGTGTGCTGGTTTTTGTTTCAGCGTGAGTCTTGATCGGATGTACGATTATATGTTCGTTACAATATATTGAATATGGCATTTTTTGTTTTTAAAAATCATCTGATTTTGAGTGAAAAATTATCGTGAAGCATAAAATGTATCTTTTGTGAGCGGAGGTGTGGGCGTTTTGCTTAAATGTCGGGCGGAGATCACAACTTTCCACCCAAAATGTTAAGACAGCACACGCATCAATCAAATATACTCATTATCATACACGACCTCGCTAATTAATGCAATGTTTTCACTTTTCAACGTGTTACACGGTATATACACGTTAATCGCAAAAAAAGAAGGTTTTCGCATCGACTCCGACAATGAAGACGTCAAAAAGAAACGCATAATAATTATATGACTCATCATCATGATCAAATTATATCGCGAGCGTTTAATTCGACATTAAAGTATTTTCGTGCACCGAAGGTTATGGTAAAAAATTCCCTGTAAAAACACTTCACCAGACTTTACACAAAGAATAAAAACATATCTTCCCTGCGGTTAACTCGGTCGTGTGAAAAATTTATAGAAACACTCGAGTCAACAGGAAACCGTGATTTTCTACGGCGGTGTGATGATATTTTTAATCTTCTTTTTTTTGGCATATTCACATTTTTGTTCTCCCTTTTTGCACTTTCCCCTTTTGCACGTATATCAAAAAAAGTAAAACAATTTTTGTTGAGCACTTATAAACGCAACAAAAAAACAATAATTTTGTGTTTTGTTTTGTGTGAGCAAAAGTGGGTTCGATCAATCATTTTCGTGAGATTGCCATTTTTTATATTTTACTTATCATTATTATTAGTTGTCTGAAAGAAAGAAAAAACTGAAGTAATGGTTTTTTGCTGTTGTTTTTTACGAAATACTTCCGAAAGTGAAAATGTATATGTGCTTCTCAACACTCCATTTTTGTTTAGTCATGAAAAATTGTGCATATTTTGCCGAAAAACTGCACACCTGCTGAAATGAATTGCTGCTGCTGCTGATTTGCACACGCGAAACAAAACAGAAATTTTTATGCCGGGGACAAAGTGTGCCTTGGAGGGATCATCACGTATATACTCTTCATTTTCGCTGATGAGTGAAAGAATTCGTCATTAATAATAACGCACGCCCTTAATTGAATTCAAGTTTTTCCCCCTCGTTTTACCATCCGTCTCTACCGAGAAGTTTTTTTTATTTGGGGAAGTAGGAAAAAAGCATCCTTTTTTGTACAAAAAAATATATGGTGAAGTGCATATCGAGTTGCAATTGTAGACAACGTACGTGTTCGTTGACAAAAATATATATTGCAAGTCAGACGCATGCACGATTGCGTTGGGTCATTGGTCAAAAAGATTTTTTCTCGAAATACATATAATCTTGTTCAATTAATTTTCATTTTCAAAAAAGGGCAGTAAAAAAAGTGTTTAAAGAGTGACAATGACACGTAGAAATCAGAAGACACACATTTTGATTAAGATGAGAGAGCACACACATTCAATCTGAATACATATAAAAAAACTCAAAATCAGATTAAAACTTTTTCGAGTAAATCCATTTAGAAAACATATTCGCATTGTCTGAATGACTTTTATACGGATGAATGGGTCTCTCTCTCATCCTATCTGTCAGACTTGCTCGCTTATGCTGCTACCTAAAAAAATGACTGCAAAAATAATGCACTCACTCACGCAACACACATAGTCGAGAGAGTCACACGTAAAAATCGTTCTCAGAACCTAACGGAATATAACAGTCAAACTGGTTTTTTCTTTCTTCTTCATTCTCAAAAAAATCTTCTGTAATCGCAGAGGAATGTATTTCACTGTGTTTCTTTTTTGAACGTGCACAATATAAAGACCTTGGAAGGAAATTGAATGGAATTTTGGGTTGTTTGATATAAAAAAACCGATTGGATTTAGGGCGAAATTATTTGACGGATGATGATGGATAGTTGGTTTAGGCTACATGAATTTTGTTTAATGCTACTTATTGCATCGGGGGCAACACATATGTGTACATTTTTCATATTTAAATATATTTAAATATTTTTTGATGCGTTCACAAAATACGCCGGCGCTTTGTACTCCCATAAAAATATGAAATTAATACGTAAAAACAATGTTCCTACGTGAAAAGGGAAATTGAAACATATATAAAAAGAGGCGTGCTTAATGATGACCCGGAAAGATGCGAGAGACTCTTCTAATTTATTGCCACGACGAGAGAGACTATGCATCTTCAAAAGGTGGAGTTTTTAATACACTTCACCAAGCACTTTAACACGTTAATTATGATGATTTCGATAATTAAACGATTTGAGAGCATCCAATAATTATGAATATATAAACGCATACACTATACGCCCTATGCTGGTTAAGGGGTTGAAAGATTATGGGCGAGAGAGAAATGTGAAGAGAGAAAACGCTAAAAAGCTTAAACTTTTTGACATTAATGAATTCCACCTGTCCATCTTAAATAGAATTTTTCACTCGGGATCGTTGGAAAGTGCACTCTAGCACAAATGTTTTTTTACTAAATAAATCACAAAATTCTCAATCGTAGACTTGTCAAGTGTGCACCATTAATTTAACGATGCTTTTTACAGGTGTTTTCAGGGAAAATGCATTTGATATGAGCAAAAGGCACAGTCAATGTTTTTTTTAAAAAGAAGCACATTCGGTGCTCATCTCACGTACTCGCTTAAAAAACGTCACACAAGAGACCACATAAAAAATCGATCTGAATTTTTACCTGATTTCGTATTCACTGCGCGTTATCATATCACCTACTTTTTATAATATTATTGCTCCTAGTTCAGGGCATTTGCAATAAATAGTTATAATAAATGTGCGTTTAAGTCGAGTTGAGTTTATAACATTTCATTTTTGCAAAGTCGTTAATATAAAAAAATCTCGTTCTGTTAGGAATGTTAATGGGCAACAGGTTATTAATATATAAATCACAAGCACATAAGATTTTATGCACGTCCACGTTAAAATAATAATTAGGGGAAAATTATTCAGAGTGCATTTAAACATAAATTCTGAGAGTGCATTTAAAACTTAAAAAATGCATGTATTTTCTCATCCCAGATTGAATTGCACGCTCTCCTCCTCATCGTAATCCCGTCACTTCTCGTCGCGTTCTCATTTCTCGAGGCGTCAGCGTTCGGTTCTACCCGGAGAAACCCACCACCACGCCCAAATGGCCCTCCACCCCCACAGCAGCAACAGCAAATCAGAAGACAAGGTTTGCCCCACGACTCCTCCCCTCCACAACAGCAACAAAACTCACCCCCACCGAATTCTCAGCAGAACCCGCAAATCGGCCACAGGAGAATAAACAACCACCATCACCATGGCCCTCCACCACCTCCAAAACACAGGGGAAGACCTCCATTCCCATTCCCTAGAAGACGCCCGCCCCCACCTCCACCACGAGGAAGGGGCCCACCACCACCTCCAAGAGAGCGTGAAAACAACGATAACAGACACAACAGCAGACCACCTCCACATTACAATAAACCACCACCGCCACAGCAAAACACTAATAATAACGACCCTCCCCCAAAACTGTCGTTCCACATCCCACCCGCACCAATCTCGAGCACAAACGTCCCTCCACCGCCACTACCTCCGCAATTACAGGAACATCATCAAAGACAGCCTCAACCACCACACCCAACAAATAGCAATGCCCAAGCTTCAGAGCCACACGTCCAGGTCAACTTCCAGCACCCTGGGTTTCAAAACCAACAGCAACAATTTCCGCAGCAGCAGCAGTTCCAGAACACGAACCCATCGCAGCAGCCGCACTTGATGCTAAACAACCACCCTCAGTTCCCAACGTTCAATCCGCCTCCGCAACCACACCTACCCCACACTGCCCCACCACCACCTCCAACAAGCCAACAGCCTCAACAACCGTTCCACAACAACAATCCGTTCAACCAGTTCCAACAAGCTCCTTCATCTCAACAACCCCCACAGCAGCAGCAACAGTTCAACGTTCTGAACCCATCCCAGCAACCAATCCAATTTAACAACAACAATAACGTCCCACACCAACCGTTCCAGCAACACAATAACGTGTTCAACCAGTTCCAGAACCAACAGCCACAATTCAATAACAACAACCAGCAGCCAGTATTTGGTCAAATCAACCCACAATCCCAACCAAACCAACAAATAATCGAGTACGCCCCACCCCCAAACACGTTCAACGCAGTGACCCCACACCCACTCGACAATCTCGACAAGTCAAAAGAGCTCGAGCTGAACAGCATCCCAAAACAAACGATAACGTTCACGGTGACGCCAAAACCGTCAAAGAACGGAGGTACCCAACTCCACTTTAAGATCTCGACCCCAAAACCCTTCAAGACAACACTGAAGCCAATCACAAACTCGAAAGGCTACTTCAAGGGCTCGACGTACAGGCCTCCAGTCGACAAACTGAGCACAAAGTTCAAGTACCCTCCAAGCAACCCAGGCTACCCAGACGCGGAATACAGAGTCCAAGACGGCTCCCACCACCGCGACACCATGAGCGCCGAGATGGAGCCCCCAAACCAGAACCCAGAGTCTATCAAGGACGTGCTGACAATGAACAACGACCACCAACTGAATCAGCCTAGGCAACCTCACCCAGACGACACGGACACGTACGCAGGACCGAGCTACAACTCGCCTCCAGTGTTCGTGAAGCCAGGATCAGGAGAGCACGTGCTCATCGCAGGGATGAACTCTGGCAAGTCAGCGTACCACAAGGGCTCGTCGTCTCATCAGCAGGACGACGATCTGCCTCCATTCCGAACGAACCCGTACGACGAGGACTACGACAACGGCCCAATCGTCGCACACGACCACCCTCCATTCGAGGAAGAGGACATTGGGTCCAAGTCGTACTCGGACAGGCACCTCCCATACGGCCCAGCGAAAGACAACGCGTTCGACAACGAGGAACCTCCATTCAGGAGACCCGGATCCTCATCGCACTCTGTCGAGGAAGGCTTCGACGACTTTGGCGAAGGACAGCAGCAGCAACGGGGCAAGGGTAAGCAGCGGCAACAACTCCACATTCACGAGGAGAGTCTCTCGTCTGGCGAGACGAAGCGGGGCAGGCCGGGTCACAGCAAGTACTCGCAGCCGGATCCACTATACCACCCGGAGGAGGACAGGGGCAGCGAGTCCAAGGAGCAAAACAACGGGGGAGGAGAATTCACTGACATGAGTCCGCCTGGCAGGTTCGAGAATTTCGGGAGCGGTTTCAGCAGCGGTGAGAACGACGCGCCGCCTCACAAGAACCAGGGTGAGTGTGATTTTGATAATTATTATTTATTTATGAATTTATTGGTTCAAAGTTTAAACATTTTAAAACTCCTAATTATTATTAGATTACGTCCCCCGATCACGCGGCGACGCTGACGACAATAAGGACCCACAAAAGAACACTGCAGAGGAGCTGCTCGCGGCACTCGGCCTGTCAACAAACCCGTTGGTGAGCATGCCGAGCAACAAGTACCCTGTTGACGTACCGACAAGGTACTCGTTGCCCGGCTCATGGGAAAAAGACTACACCGAAACAGAGAACAAGCGGAAGCCAGGTGCCGGGGGAGAACCAATGGGGCTCCTCGAGTACCTCAACCAGAAGAAAGACGAGGACGGTCAACCTGGAAACCCGCAACAACAGGAGCACCACGCCACCGAGCCACTATACTCTGTTCCAGACAGGCAGATCGGAGGATCCGCTGAGAACTCGTTCGTTGTCAAAGGAAGCATGAAGACCGGAGGAGGTCGTGGTCCCATTGAGCCGATCGCCAAACGTGAGTTTTTTCCCCAATTTTTTTCCGTGTTTATGCTTGACCTTGAAACTGATGATTTGTGTTTCTGTACAGCGTCCTCAAACGTGGTGCTAGGTCGTCCGATCCCACACTTCACAGGCACAGAGCCCGATTTCCCCCGCTCCCAACAACAACAGCAGCAACAGTCGTCGTACGTGGACACAAAGGTGAAGGGTCACGCCCACGTTTCGACCACTGGCCAGGAATCCTATTTATACGAGAAGATTCACGGCCCTCCTGCACAACAGCCACACGAACATCATCACAACCATGAAGCTTCCAACGGCGTTCCAGTGATAAACACAGGTTTGTACGGTCCCTCAGTCCCACCCCCAATCAGCGGTCCAGGAACATTCACAAACAGTCCCCCGATCGTGAGCAGTGGACCTCCAGTGGACTCTCCTGTTGTTCACTACATCCCGCAACCGGCTCAACAACAACAACATCCTCACCTTAACCAAGCACACTCGCCCCAGATCGGGACAGAGTCGTATTTATTCCAAAAAGTTCATGCAGCTAAGCCAGCGCTCGCGTTCGGACCAACACCGCCGTCTCCACACAGCGTTGAGGATGTAGCTGCACTCGGAGTCCCCGGCCTCTACGGAACCCACCTCCACGCGCACCCTCACACCGGCCTTTATGCGTCCCAGTCCGAGCAGATCGCCGCTGCGTCTGGCCAACCTGCAGGACAATTCCCACCCCAGGGCAACGTGAACAACGGAGTGCTTCTCCCCGTAGGAATGGGCGTCCAGCAGCAGCAGCAGCCTCAACCTCAGCTAATCCATCATCGAGTCGACCAGTCAGGTCAACCAGGAGTATACTCTCATCCCTCGCCAACACCCCAGCAACAACAACTACAACAACAAATTATCCAGCAATCCGCCTCCCAAATGCAACAAGTCCAACAACAGCAACCTCAGCAGCAGGTGCACCACATCCTCCACCACGTGCCCCAATCACCTCCATCCCCGCCTACAAACGCGTATGCGAACGGAAACACTGGCAACGAGCCGATCGATAGGATTCACCAGGTGGCACCCTTGCAACCTCTCCACCCCACCCCACAACAACAACAGCAGCAGCAGCAACAACAGTACGCCCTCCCACCAGGATACGTGCTCGCCCAGCAACAACCAAACGGTAACCAGTACAACCCTCAGCACATATACGTTCAACAGCAACAACCAGACCACTCAGCTTCCGGCTCATCTCACCAGTACGTTGCGCAAGCTCCCCAAAACCTGTACGGAGCAGCGGTCACACCCAGATACGGAGAAGCTTATCCAGTTTACGTTACGGAGCCCGACCCAATCATCGAGATCATAGTCCAGGACTCGAACATGACGCTGCCAGCGATGCCAACACTACCCCCACCGCCGCCACCTCCACCACCGACCCCCGAACCAGTTCACGTGTTCTACGTCAAATACTCTCAAAAGAACAACACGCCCGTGTTCGACAGCTTTTACGGCCCATCCGAACCGCACATCCAACTCGAGCAGCCCATCTCGTCCATTCCAGTTAGGGGACCGGACAGGAACGGAGTTGCTCCTGATGACGGCGGACAGGACCAGATGCCGCAGAGCTCCATTCAGACGCAAACCCATAACTTCAACCAGGTAAAAAAGTATTTGATTAATGAGTTGTTGATGTAATATCACGTGACAAAAAATGCTCTAACTCATTTCCAAAATTCCCGTTTCCAGCTCCAGCAGCAAGAGCCAAGCACGACAGCGGCGCCCCAATCGCCGACAACGCTCCGCACCGTCATCCGCCCAGACAGAAACGAGTTTGCGCACGCTTCCACAGGTCTGGTAGTGTCGTTCGACCAGCCTGCCATCGAGCACGAGATATTCGCAAACTACACTCAGAACCTGTCAAACCAACAACAAGCGATCCTCCAGCAACAACAGAACGATCAAGCAGCTATCCTCCAGCAGCAGCAGCAAGTGCAACTCCAACAGCAGCAGCAACAATCACTTTACCAGCAGCAGCAGCAAAAAGCGCAGGTTTACCCGGACATGAATTATCCAGAGCAGTACGCGCAGTACTCCCACCAAGAGGTCCAGCAGCCAGCATACCCAAACCTCGAGTCCCTGTGGCCCGGGATCACTGACCAACAGCAGAAGCAGATGCAGGAGCAACAACAACAGTCTGAGCAGCAAGCAGCCGCCGTGTTCCAGCAGCAGGGCTTCGGGAAACGGATCGGACTTCAAGAACTGGCGTCTCTCCTCGAGACATCACCATCGGGCGACCAACAGCAACAACCACAACGCGATGACGGCCAAGCGTACCAAGACGAGCAGAACAACCCTCCGCCACTCTACCAGTACGTTGAGAACAATCACCACCAGCAGCAGGCACATCATCAACAACAACATCAACATCATCAAGCGACCGCAAACAGGCAGGTGAAGCTTCCCGATGACGTCCCAGAGGAACTGCGCAACCAACTCGTTCAGAGCGGGATACTCGGGAATGCGGACGTTCAGGTGAGAAGACATATATAACACTTTATCCAACATAAATTTGTGTACTTTAATTTAAAATTACACACTTTAATTTGTGCGGACACGCAGGTGATAAACTACAGCGAGAACCTGTTCAAAGAGCTCGGCGAGCTTCCTCCAGAAGCGCTAGCCGCATTCCAGGCGCACACAAACACCGGCGGCAACACAAAGCAGCTAGATTCACCCGATCAAAACGCATCGCAACAGCAATTGTGGTCGGGTCAAGAGGTGAACCTGGGCCACACAGATCTCGGCTCACTCCTCCCACAAGGCAGGTCGCTGAGGTCAGTGCTCGTCGTCAAGAACTCGCTGAGACCGAAGCGCGGAGGGAAGCAGCGTCGCGTGGTGCTCCTCCTCACCTCCGAAAACGACGTGCTCCTCTTCCGGCCAAAGGACAAGAGTCTCAGAAGGATCGGAGACACGTCCAACCCCGTCATCCAACGAGTCATTCAGCTCACAAACCACAGGTTCGACAACGAAGAAGAAGAAACCGCTGCGTAGCAAAATTTATTTCTAACTTTTTTAAATGCAATTTTTTCTCTCGTTCTATTAATTACTTTTAGGGTTTATTAAACTATTTTATTTTTGTATGGTATTTAGTATATATATTTATATGTTTTATATAAAAATCTCTGTGAGAATATTTTTTTATATCAGAAAAAAGTTTTAATGAGGATGGTGTTTGATTGTTTTTGTTTTTGTTAATTAATGTTATATTTTCCTCTGGGGTGGAATAATATGTATGTGCGCGTCGATAATTATTATAATAATTCTCTCGTATGTGCTTTGAAAAGCTATATTATAGTGTATTTTTTTACCAAATATATGAACGTGTATACATTTTAACAAAAAAAATCGTAGTCGAAGTTCAATAATAATAATTTCAAGTAAATTCAAGAAAAATCATGCATTTCGTGTTTTGCATATAAAATAGCATAATCACACAAAATTCTCCAAAACCACTTTTACTCGACTCGAGTATTTTATTTTATTTTGACATTAAATTATAAATTATTGCACGTAATTAATAATTATCTCATTCATATATATCTCGTTAAATTACATTGTTTTTAAGCATACACAATTTGTTATATGAGTAAAATAAGTCGTGCGTATGAATTTTTTTTATTGAGCTACACGATTTGTTAATTTTTAATAGTAACGTTTGTGTGCAAATATTATTTTAAAGCTGTGTTGAAAGAAAATTTAAGAAAATCACAATATGTCACGAAACAAAACGTCTGGTTATATAACATAAATATATAAAAAAAATCTGTAAACATATAAATGGAACGCGAGTTAAAGAATCATTCAAGTATTTTTTTATCACAACAAAAAAAATTAAGCATATTTGTGCACTATATAGTTTATATTCATCTCACTCTTCTTCAGTCTCTGATGTGATTAGCACCAACTCAAAACAAATCAAAATTAAATTTAAACTCAACAAACACGTTTAATTTAAAGCAATTAAGCAATCTTCAAATCATGATGCTTGACTCTCCATTGTACTCCCTCCGAACGGCATCAAGTGCGTCCCTGACTCCGCTACTGAGTTTGTCGTAGAACGATTTTTTGACGAGGATAAAGTCGTTGGCGAGCCAATTAGGATGGGTGACCTCGGTGAGGACAAAATACCCGTATGCTGTCATGTACTCTTTGATTGCAGCCTTCCCCTCGACGTCGTGGATGAACTCGACCGAGAGCGTGGACACGTCGTACTTGTTGAAGTCGATTGTTTTGAGAATGTCGAGCTCGGCTCCTTCCACGTCCAGGCTAAAGTAGTCGACGCGAGTTCGGTTTAATGCGAGCATATACGTTCCGAACGGGAAACACTGCACGTCAACGTGGTTCTTCTCGATGAAACCTACGCCGTAGCTGTCTGAAATGCGGCCTTGGTTAGAGTTCTGCTCGAATGAGACCTTGAAAAACATAGAAATTTTTAAGTTAACAAAATGATTCTTAAAATTTCATGAAAACAATCAAGTTTCGATAAGATATAGTTGTCACACACCATCACAGGATAAGACTTGGTACTAAGGCACGTGTTGCTGGTGAAGCTCCTCCTGTTCTTCCCCTTGAGAAGTTGGTAGTTGGTTGGGTCCGCCTCGATGAGCAGCCCCGTCCACCCTTTGAACCGTTCGAGAAAGAGCGTGTTGGACCGCGTCTCCCCGTCCAGCGCTCCGCACTCGACAAAGAACCCTGTTCCGCCAGACTCGAGCTTCTCGCTGAAGATCTTGCGGATGAGCTGCGACTGGCCCATGGACGGGTCCGTCTCCCAAGGCTCGCTCAAGTTGTACGAAGGCTGGTTTGGGGAGGATGAAGGAGGAGGACGCTCCATGTGGCTCCGAACCAGTTTCTTGACAACGCTCGGGTCAGACCATGACACGTCTGGGCCGTTTAGGCTGGAGAATTCTAGACAAAAAACAAGATAAAACGATATAAGCAAAGCACACACGAACTTAAACGCTTGTTTAAGTATATATCACTCACCCGGTCTCCACTGGTACTTTGGTCTGTAGTAGAGTGCGGCGAGGGAGGGCGCATTCCCCGTGACGTGCAGGTAGTAGAGCAGTCCGAACGACACGCACACCGATAAGATTAGCAGAGTGAGGCGACGAGGGTAGATCACGTAAGAACGTGATAACGACAACGACGACGCTCGCGATGACGACGACTGATGATGTGCTGAAGACGATGATGATGGTTGTTGGTACGCGTAAGCTGTCATGTTTTTATATACTTTTTTTGCGATGATATGGAATTTATTGTGATTTATAGTTTCGTGTTTGTTTTTAATAATTTCACGGTGTTTTATATAGAATTATATACACAAAAACTTAAACGTACACGCGGTCCGCTAGGTCGCAATAAATTGGTTTATCGCGTTCTATTTTGTCTATACATTTTTTAATCAAATATTTTTGTTTGAAAATTTATTCTTGTTGAACTTTTGTGTGACCGTTTTGTGCTGATGTGTCGTTGTCGCCTCTGAGATTTTTTTGTGCTCCTTCTCTGCTCATTTGTGATATACGGATTAATACATTGTAGATTAAACGTGTGTGTCGTTTTAGACGCCTGATATGATGTACGTGTGTCGTGTGGATTTAGTCAAGCCCTTATAGATCTTGGATTTAGTGAGATAATCGTCCGAGAGATTCGATATATATTGATGTTGTTTTGGTGGCTGGAGAACCACACACAAACGGGAATTAATCACGCGATACGTTTTGTTTTTTTATATTTTAATCCATGTTTCTTTTACGATATGGATAATATGTAATTAAGTTGTAATCCAAACGTGAATCGGATTACATGCTAAATTATAATATCGTACATCCTCTCGCTGATCTATTATTTGCGCTGCCAATATTTATGAAATCGGGACCATTGTTTAAGACAGCGAGAGTACAAAATTTAAAGAGATCAAAAAAAATCCTTTTGGAAGCAATACAAAATTATGGAAATATGTGTATTAAAATTACAAAATAAAAAGACAACTTTTGTGTTTGTTTGGTCGATCTTATATACTTTCTTAAGATTCTTTATATACTTTTATGAGGGTATATGTATCAAGTAAAAAAGGAAGGTAAAAAAATGAAAGTGCTTTGCTTTTTGTAATATATGCCTGAGAGTGTGTGTAGCGATGATGATGATGATCTCTCTCTTGCAAATATGGAATAGTACGGAGCATCATGCTAGGTTCGTTTCTTATATGTTGAGGGTCTCTTTTTTGGATTTTTTTTGAGAGACATGTTCGTATACCGGTCAGATGCATGCAGTGTTTGTGTGTGGATTGAAAAAAGTGTGGAGTAGTGACCAGCAGCGATGTGAGTTTTCTTTAAACGTGAGTGAATGAGAGCGTCTCTTTGTTCGGGTTCTATAATATACACTTTTTTATATCATTTTTTTTATCCTTCCGTTTCCGTTCAGAGTTTTTTTGATGTTTTATTATGATGAGTTATGCACGTGGTATGGACGCAATGCAATGGTGAAATTGAAATCTACTTTAAAGTTTTTGTCCGTAAGGAAAGCTGGAGTGAAGTAATCAAGCATCTTCGTTTCTTCACACCGTTTTGCTCCAGTTTTTTTTTCTGGCGTGTGTGTTCACTGTCGTTGCTGGACGGGTGTCGCTATAGATTTTTTTTAAAACAGGACGTGTATATGTACGCTGGGTGATTAACGTATCAAATTATTAATAGGTTTTTTATGTCAATATCCCGTCAATCAATATATACGTAGCGTGATGACGAGTTACATAAGCACTTGATTGATGGAAAACCCAAAGGGGACGAGAACACTATAACAGTCGTTTAAGGTATATATGAACACGCGATATTTGTATATATGAAGCGTGTTGAGAAGAAGCGTGCCATCACGGTGGTTTTGGAAGTTGAACAAAAAATAATGCTTTCTCGCCGTGGTGCTGGAGACAATAAAAATTCATGCTTTTGCGTTGGTGGACGCCACCTTCACCACTTCTGGTTGATGATGTGAGAAAATTTCACGCGACAAACACACACGCAAAAGCATATATCGGAAATAGCGAATAAGGACGTGTCAACACCGGGTCAAATCTGAATTTTCTCTCACGCGAATTTGCATGCATGCGAGTTATACATAAGAGTCAACAAAAGGAACACGTCAACCATGTAAACAAAATGAAAACAAGCAGTTCAAGAGAGATAGATGAGGTTGCATGTAACAATTTGTGTTTGATGATTTGATTTGTATACGCGATCGTGAGTCTGTCTGGACAAATATCATCATCATCGTCAGCTCACATATATCTCGTTGGTGCGATAAAATAGAATACACACTACGTTTCACTTTTCAAGGTGAGCAATGCGAGTATACACAAATATCCAGCACATATGTTGGATGATTAAGATAAAACGATGGTATAATAATATGGTTCATGTCACACAGCACAAATATTGCACAAATCTCCATCATCCCACTATTCCATCTCATTCCAGCAATTCTCAATTTAAACTTTCGTCAACTTCTCCCGTTTAAATTAATTCTAATTACAAATATATTAACATCACACAAAAATATAAATCATGGCCCTCCCATCAATCTCGCGTTGGGCAAACAGGAACGCGCTAGTAACTGGAGCGAGTTCCGGGATCGGAAGCGCCATTTGCGAGGCGTTCGTCAAAAACGGACTGAACGTTGTCGGGTGCGCTAGGAACTTGGACAGGATTCAGGTGTGCTTAATTCAGACTTTTTTAAACGAGTTTTTTTTGTTGAACATTGTAATAAAAATACATGTAAAAGTTGATAAATAATAATTTTGCGTAGAAACTGGCGCAGACATTTTCGGAGAAAAAGTACCCAGGAAAATTGATCGCGTACGAGTGCGACGTGTCGAAAGATGAGCAGATCGAAGCCATGTTCAAGTGGATCAAGGAGAATCATGGCGGAGTCGATGTTTGCGTTAACAACGCTGGGTTCAGCTTTGAAGCGCCGCTCCTTGGTGAATTATAATTTTTTTTTTGAAAATAAACACAAAATTATATAGAGCGTTATACGATTTTTAATAGAAACTTATTGTTCAGAGATCAGCGGTAAACAGATGCGTGAGATGCTGGACGTGAACGTCGTCGGGTTGACGTTGTGTGCGGCAGGGGCTGTGCGATCCATGAAGGAGAGGAACGTCAACGACGGACACGTTTTCAACATCAACAGGTGCGTTTATGATGTTTATTGCGCATAATTACGTTATTACAAGTAAATGTAAATTAAAAGTCGCACTTTAAAAGCATGTCCGGCCACCGGCTCACAGGGATGCTCAACTTTTACGGAGCGACAAAGTTCGCTGTGACCGCTCTCACAGAAGGTTTCCGTAGGGAGCTCGTCGAAGACACCAAAATCAGAGTCACAGTATGAATGATCCTTTTTAAATATTAATTTGTAATCATTTTTAATTCATCTGAACATTGATTTTTTTTGCATTTGTATATAGTCCATCAGTCCAGGTCTAGTTGAGACAGAATTCCTTTATCGGACGTTCGACTCGGCGAGGGCGAGCTCGATCTACTCGAGCGTCGATGTGCTCAACGCGAGCGATATCGCGGATATTGTGCTATTCACGTTGTCTTCTCCGCCAAACGTTCAGGTACGTATTATTATATTACATATATTTTTTATTGTATTCCTATAAAATTTGAATTAGTTTATATATATTTTTTGCATTTTCACACAGATTCATGACGTGCTTGTCAGACCAGTCGGAGAAAAGAAGTAGAGGCGGTATGTGTACATACAATTAATGTCAAGTACTTTCAACATGTTGTTCCGCGTTTAATAAATATTGATCTAAAAATCCCAATTCGTTGAAAAATTGAAATTTCGTGTATTGGTGCGTTCAACAAGTTTATTAAATATCCACGTAAAAAGATAATAATGATAATATGATGTGTTTGTACTGATCACTGACCGATACTAAATTATGACGTCGCACACCATGCGTGTCTTTTCCTGCATATGATTTTTTAGCAATAATTTGGATTGTTTGTTGTGAATATATATGCGGAGTTATATAGGAAAATCCAAACAATAAAAAAGTTTTCGACGTAGCTGCGTCTGTTTCTCCTCACGTGACTTCTGTTATTGTTATTGTATG
>JAQFZW010000751.1:0-43626 GCA_034687055.1 Heteromurus nitidus | reverse complement strand
GCCATTAATTGCCACTTATAACCATTATGACCGAATTTCTCCTTAAATATGGCCGGTTAAAAACCAGTCTTACCGGCCGTTATTACCCGGCACTATTTGGCTATGCGAAACACTGAAGCCAAGGACACTTCGGCAAAAATGCAGGAGTTGATTCTTCCAGGATATGCTTTCACTGTGCTCTTTGTGTAAGTTTCGCGATTAACGTTCCATGAAACTGAAAGTGAGATAATTATATATCGCATAACTAAACTATTTCTACAGGTATGCATACTTTCTGGCACACTCGAGACAACTTCAGGAATTGATTGAAAATTTGACGGAATTACGAAGCTCAGATGAGGAAGGTTGCTTCAAGATGAGGCGAAGAATGAAATACGGTCGATTTTGCCTTATCGCCCTTGTCGTCACGCTTGGATATGGCATTCTCGACAATGTTTTGTACGATATTCAAAACCTTTCCAAATCAAGTAAGTCCACGTCTTGAAGTTTATTTTTCCTGGTGAAGGAAGAGCATTGATCAATAATACGGCAAGGCTGATTTAAAATTTTTAGATGCAGGAGCAGAGTTAGGATTGAAATCAGCTTGGGAGCGGTACTACCATCAAACCTTCTATCATTGGGAGCCGATTTCCTCCTACAACCCAATCACAACATTCCTCCACTTTTGGCTGAAGAAGTTTGGAACTTATGCTTGGATATTTGGGGATATTTTGGTGATTATCCTGTCTCGCGCCTTGTCCGATTTGTTGTGGAACTTTGAGAAGAAGGTGGATCAAACAAGGTTCAATTTGATTTCCAACAACGTCACAGTATCATACTGGAGTAGCTCTTCTTGGGATGAGGTTTGGAAGGACTACGTCACAATTTCCAGACTAATCGGGAAAGTTGGAAGGTTCATGTCTCCGCTGATTCTTGGATGCTACGGGATCAACGTGTACTTCATCATTGTTTACGTAAGTTTCTACTAGTTTGTCGTGAGTAAATGATTCAAGAAGATTCTAAAACAATGATTTTAATGAATTTCACCAGCTCTTCTACTGGATCTCTCCGGTCTCATCATATTCCCCTGAACAAACAGTATACAACTACTTTGCCTTTGTCCATTTCTCCTTCAGAGTGGCGACAGTGACATATTTTGTGGGGGATGTGAACCACGTCAGTCTGAAAATTATCAGCACGATTCAAGCTTGCCCAAGGTTAATTTTCACTCAGTCGTTGGAAAGATTGGAGAGAAGTGTGATGTGGAGCCCTTGCGGGATTTCACTATGCGGAACGATTTTGATTACGAGGAAATTCTTCGTTTCTATTATCAGCTTTCTTCTCACAACAGAAATTGTTTTACTACAGTCCAGAGCATAATAAGCGGCTATTGGAGACACAGAAGAAATGATATTCGAACGAAAATGAATGAATTTACATAATTCGGCATGCTTAGAGTAATTAGTACTGAATTCGATAGCGTAATTAACGGGATGAGCTCTCACATAAATTTAAAAGGAAAATACAGTTTTAGTAAAATTTATTCCTCAATCCGTTCAATCCTTACATTATAATTCTTTGAAGTTAATTTATAAATAAATATTGTATTTGTACAGACGTCTCTTTTTAATAATTAAGATCAGCTAGTACTTCATTGATGTCGAAAATTTCCGCGAACTCGTAACCATATCCCGAGTCCGAGAACGATTTCTCTATCCCCACGAATTCGTCGTTGAACTCACCAAGTGATTTCTCTGTAACATTAACCAAGATTAACAAATGTATTTATTTATTTTTTAAACCCATTCAAAACAGTAAAATGGAAACATTTTCACATCGTACTTAAAACAGTGTACTCTTGCATCAAGGTATTTTCCAACATCCTCAGAAAAGAAGAAGGAGAAAAGTCGAGTCTCAAGTCAATAAAATCGAGTAAAATGGGTTCATTTTCTCGACGAAGTAAAGCATCAAAGACATGAAATGTCTCAGAGATGATGTCACATATAGAAAGCAATTTTTTGAGACCCTGAGCATAAACGTAGTGTACACATTTTTTCTCAAAATCCTTCACGAATCCTTTCGAAAGCTGGACAATTTCGTTGATGAGAGGCTCAAGTTGTTTCACGCTGGCGAGCATCTTTTTCTTTCGGAAACCGTAGAAAATAACAGTTAGTCCACAGCATTGTACACTCTGCATTGGTCGCATATGTTTTTCCGTGTGCTTCTTAAACTTCGTCAGGGAGTCAGTCATCTTCTTGAGTGTTCCTGTCATTTCTTTGGATTCCTCCAGAAGGTCTCCATACGCTGTGTACATATGTAAAACCTTGGAGAGGAAGGGCTTCGTCTTGTCATTCACTCGAAGAGTCACTGAACTACCGCAGTAGATCTTGTGGATGTAGCCGACAAACTTCATGATTGACTCGTCATCTTTGAGCCAGTCCGGAGCAGACAGTTTCACGATGGAACATGGAACAGGATCAAGCGGAAAGTTGCCTGATTTGATGTTTCGTCGATTATTCCACTTGACTTGTGGGACCTCCATTGTATGAAAATTTTTTCTTATTCAAAATTTAGATTGTTTTTTCTTGTGAAATTGGTTTCAACTACAAGTTTTCTATGAATGACGAAATTCGCAAGGTTCTCCTGATATATTCACACTGACACCATGAAGTACAATCCCTTGTCCAAAATTTCATCAAGGACCCTTCAAAAATGGTTACCATGAGAAGAAGTTGCATCCACCTCCTTATCCCGTGCCCCTCGTCGAAACCTCAAATATGTTCCATAAATTCTTCCATTCGAAAATACGCTAAATTGCAGGTTGTTGTCATTTTTTGTTTTTGAGTAGCGATCTAGTCACCTAACCGTCTTCTCATCCTCATCTGCACGTTTTAGAAGATATAACTTCCGCCATCATTAAAAATGTTCGCCCCTACATCGTCTCGTGGGATCCGGGTCATGCTCCCGATGATCATCATCCTCTTCGTGCTCGGAGCTGTACTCCAAACGTCAGAAGGTGAGCCTAATATATGATAACAAATGCATACAAATTAATTCTTAATTTCAATTCTCAGCTAATGAGTTTGTCTCCTCTGTTTTTCGAAGCACTCAAATGCTACGTGACCACCTCCTTCGAAAGCGGAAACGTGGAACCTTACCTGGAAGACTGTTCCGAGTTGTATGACGTTCCCAACGAGCAAGCCCTCAAGTTAGCTGATAGAAAGCTGGCATGTGGAAAGTTTGGCCCGGTGAAGGGTTGTGTGGCGGTGCCCAAGTCGAGGAAGATGGGATGTGTGACGAGATTCAACGTCCCGTGCACCGGAAGCGGCCGCTCCGAAGCCGCGTGTCATCATGCTTTCGACCACTTGTATGCCAACCCTCCGAATAGCTTGTTTCCAGCGAATTGCACGTGTGACTCGGACGGTTGTAATGGTGGCAGCAAACTTGGCTTCATCCCAGTTCTCAGCTTGATTGCAGTGGGTGCGGCGTCTTTGGCCAATTCCCTGGCTTGGAATTAAACTTGTGACATGATACGAGCTATCAGAATATTTATTTATGCTGTCCATTCTTAATTCAAATCTTTGAACATGAAAATTAATCCTCAACTAAATTCAAAAGTACACTCGATTTTATACAATTTTATGAAGCGACTGAATTCGCGAAATAAATTCCAAAGTTGTCAGCAAAAATATAAAATAATTGCTTCTTTCAAACAATTACTTTTCTTCAACTCATTATATCATTCTGCTTACATCCATAATAAGTTCAGAGTTCAGGAAATCAAGCTTTATTATCATACCTAACCTAAAACTTATTAAATATTTCATACATTTCGAAGTTTTCCTAATTTTGGTTTCTTAAACATTTACACACAGAAGAAGAATTCAGATGTGTATACTGGAAGGAGCTTTGAAACTATATTAGATTATAGCTTAATCTGAGTAAAATAATATATAACACATATTTTTTATAAAAATGAGAATTTTCATATTGGTTTTAGATTTTTTGTACTAAAGCTGGCGAGCATGATGTAGATAAATCCCTTCTCCCCTCCCGTAGCTCCCTAGTTGCAAGAAATAGCATTTAAAAATCACCACCTTCAATTTTAAGATAAGAGTAAACTATATATAATTTCAATTTCAAACCTTGTCTATGTTTCGCCCACAAGATGAGAACAATCAGAGTGACGATAATCACTGCGAACAGACCAATCACGCCCACAGAACTCCAGAACAGAATGGGGAACGATTCCAGCTGTTGGATTTCTCTAGACAGGCGACGCACTTGGGGAATTGTGTTGATCCAAAATTGGCATTCCTAAGCGAAGACCAACAAAATTCTTGTTAAAAATGTTTAACAACGATCCTCAATATATAAACCGTTTAAAAGTAATTATTAAATAAGTAGCTCACAGCTTTCTTAAAATCCGACCGCATCCCCCGTTGCAAAGGGACATTGCTTACATGAAAGTAGCTCAATGACTTATGACCTCTCTCCACTCTCGTCCACCTGCCAAACTCAGGCAACTCTGTCATCGCCTGCTTCGGCTGCGCATACTTGGCAAAGGAGACCCAAATCTTGACCAACGCGTCCGTGATCACTTTATCCCCATCAGAATCCGCCAAATGTTTGGAGTAAAGCTGATTCGTCAAATTATCAAAATCCTGCAAAGGATCAAATAAATAGTAAGGCTCCTCCCAAGGAGTGTCCAGAGTCATATGCAAGGATCTCTTGGGTCTCTTCGGTCCCATCATCATTTCCGAACTTTCAAACATTTCTCGGGCATTCTTGAAGAAGTCGGAGAACTGGGTGATTCCATGAGAGAAGACGTACGCATACACAGGCTGCTTTCCCTTCTGGCTCAAGGCCTGAAGCAACTTGCAGTGACCCGTGTTCACCAACATGTCGCCAAACAGACGGAACAACTTCTCCACAACGAGGTTCATGTCCTTGTGCCAAGATTTGGAGTTGATCCCTCCAAAATAGTAGTTCCAGATGGAGTGGAACACCCTCTCAAAAGCCCCATTCTTCTCAATATCCGGAATACCGGCCATCACAGTTTGCATCACGGAGTGGAGCATATTCTTCACCTCAGCCTCCGTCAAGACGTCATCCAAACTTTGGCCTTTGGGGGGATCCTCTTTCCCACTGCTTTTTCGGGAGAGCTTCAAATAAAATTCGAGAAATGGGTTGAAACCTTCATTTGAAGATAATCCAACCATGATTGGAACCTCTCGAAACTTTCCAGAGGAGAACAACGCTTCAGGCTCATCGTCCAACAAAACATTGTCCACAACGGGTCCCAAACTGGCTTCAAATTGCCCAAAAGGGAAGTTGTGAAATGTCATTACTTTCATCTGAGACCGGATCAGAGTGTCCGTGTCCGCTTGTCGTAAACAGTCGACAATCATCTCGTTCCTATTTTCGGAACCTTCCAAGTCCTTGCTGCAACCGGCGTGATCCGCCAACTGCTTCAAAAAGTTCTGAGCGCCTAGCTTACTCTCGAATTTCGCAAATGGGCTGAGAATCGAGGTGGACTGAGGCTTCAAAATTGCGGAATGAAAGAGGTCCGGGCCTGCACCCTCATTCGCCAAGAGGAGATACTCCACCGAGCCGAAGATGGTGACGCGGAGAGCTATCAAAAGAACCCTTTTTGTCAGGCACATTCTTTTTTTAAATCTTTTATAATTAAAAGCACTTACGATTCCCTCCAAATTTGTGAATGTATTTGTTGACCCACTTCAAGGCGGCGATCTGGTCAAACAGGCCGTAATTTCCTGGAAGAGTTTCGTCTCCAGAGCTGATGAAGCCCAGTACGCCCAGTCGAAAATTGAAGGTGACGAGGACAACCCTCTCCCGCTTCATAAACGCGTCAGGACTGTACTTTGTCGCTGTGCCGGAAATGAACTCGCCACCGTGAACGTAAACGAGAACTGGAACTAAATTAGGATTTTCAACTGTCCAGGAGGTGACATTGCCAGAAATTCGCCTTGGACTGGAACCTAAAATATTTTCAAAAAAAATCTGATTTCCCTTTTGTTTTGAAAAATTAATTAATTAATTAAAGATAATTACGTGGAATGTACGGCGTAAACACGTTCAAATACAAGCAATCCGGCACTCCAACAACTTTCTTCCTCGTCGGACTCCACTGGCTGCAAGGTGGCTTGAATTCTCCTGCTTGATGTGGCTTCATCTTCAACTCCACCGGCTGTGGTGGCCTCCACCTCAACTCTCCCAGAGGAGGGGAAGCATAAGGTATTCCTCTAAAGGCGAAATAATTCCTTTGCACTTCATTCGGGTCATCTTGCTCCAGCGGCTCCTTCTTCCCGACGTAACTCCCTGCGTCTCCAGTCGAGAGCACAAAACGGTTCGAGTCCAACTCGGAGACAGTTTGAGCGAGAACCTTCTCCACAAGGCGGCTCTCACTTAAGATCACGATTAGAAAGGCAAATGTGACTAGGACGAGCAAGTTACAGAGCCCACCCACAATCATTTTCACTCTTCGTCTCGAGTCTGGAGGAGCATCACTCATTTAAAATTTAAAATGTAAAAAAATTTAATGTGAAAAGATTTTGTTTTCAATTCAGAATAAAGGAAAAGGCGACCTTAGCAAGATCCCTATCTCTTGCGGAGGAGGAGGCTGATGCACAATTGCACAAGAATAAAGCAACTCCTTTTCCACAACCACACCAAATATTCCTCCCAACCTTCCAAAAGAGGTTTTCTCTGATTCCAAAGTTGGAGAAGAGGAGAGAAAAATGTGTGCTGCAGAAGAACAGACAACATTCAACATTTGTACAGGAAAAAAACTTTTTTTCTTGTGAAGATTCTTGAAAAATTGCCAGATCAAGTCAACCCGAGAAGAAGAAGGAGAGAGCAAAGACCGTGTGGATCTTCTTCTGTCATAAATGCTCTACAGGAAGACTCGAGCCTATAATAATATCTTTTATGCATATAAACTTTTTTGATGATTATAATTCAGGATCATGGTAAATGAATGATTATATAAAAAAAACTCAATGTGTATAATGTTTATACGAGAACAGAGAACAGCTAATTTTATGGTCTTCTCGGATGATGTTTATGTAAAAAATCAAAATTAGAAATGCTCTTCTTCCTTAATTTCCGTCATCCTCATCTAAAACAATTTCCTTCCGCGTGTGCACCAACATAATATATGGAAATTGGATACACAAAACATTATTATGAAAATAGGGTAAGACAATGCCAAAAAGTCTTGAAAAAAATTGAACCGAATGTTGGAGAGAATATATAAGCTTCCCTGCAGAGTGCGAGTGCGGAGGTGGATGAGATCGGTGGAGCCGTGGAGTAATAAAAAAAGTAGAGAAAGAATTCTACATCGAACCTACAATCAGAAGAGTGCGGGGGATCATAATAAAAAGACGCTGGAGATATATATGCTCGCGATCCTCGCTCACACAAAAAAGTTTTCATAAGAAAGTTTATTTGCTAAAAAAAATACAAGACTCCATTGAAATTTCCTTAAGCTCGAGGATATCGGGTTGAAAAACGACTTTTGGAAAATTTGCAAGAATAACAAAACGAAATAGCAAATTGATACAGTTTATATTTTGAGAAAATTAATTTTTATCAATAATGTTTGAGTCTGAATAATGAAGACAAAAAAAGACAATGACGACTACTAAATTTCTTTGAGGGATGATGCATTTCTCCTCTGAGAATATGTCTGTTCTCTATAGTATGAGGATGAGCAAAAGGATATTTTTTTCGTGTCATGTCCATTACTTTTCATTGACCAAAAAGTTTACCACTCTCATAATATCCTTTCAAGATTGATGATGGAAATGGAAAGGAAGGGAGCTTTTAGTAATTTTGAACGCTTGTTCTTGTTCCACATTTCTCGCCAAATCAAATAAACAAAAATGTGTGCTCTTGTATTATATTTTCTTTGCATTTTCTCTCTTCTCTTTTTTTGTACCAAGGCAAAAAAGAATCACTCAAAAAAACTTTGAAACATGTGTGTGTGTGTAATCTGCGCAGTGTGGAATTACTCCACTGCACACATGTGAAAAAGCGATTTTTTTCTGTGTGAAATGTGTGAAACGACTTTTCTACATTCTTGACAAGAATGAGAAGCGTGGAAAATGAGATTTTGTTTTGCACTGCTTTAATGGAATGAATGTATTTTCGCTTTGAAGTAAATGGACTTGAGGGATTCAATTTTGAAGTGAAAAATCCAAAAATAGGCAAGAAGCAACTTGTGTGTGTCTCCACTCTCCTCCACCACTCCAGTAAAAGTTTAGTTGGGAACAGATGTGTTGAGGAGAGTGGATGGGACTCTGATCCTGATTCTAATTAGGCGTAGCGAAAAGTCAAATGAAGCAGAAAATGATGTGTGCATATATATTTCACACAAAGTGCAACACAACACACATGTTGGGTTCTTCAAGTCATGGGGTTAATTGGTAATTAGCACTTGCGAATGAAGGCCATGTCCATATATGCTACATAATAGTCTAAATTTATTCATCTCTCTTCTTAAGTCTCTTTTATTCAATATATTTCTTTCTATTTTCTACAAATTTTTTACTACGAGTTTTTTAATTTATTTTTTGTTTAATGAGCACAATCCGCTCCCTACTCATCTCCTTTTTACCTAAAGCCACATAATTTAATTAGAAAAAATTTTAGCGCATAGTTATATCTTTACAATTTTCCATCTTTAGGTACAATGAAGCTGCACTACTGTTTTTTATTAGGTAAATCGAGAATATTACTTAACTGAGAAAATATTTGGATTTTTTGTGCGTGCACAGATTGATCAACAAACTGCGTCTTATATTTTTTTTATCCAGCACAGATTCTGATTCTTGGACAATAAGGAATAGAGTTTTAAATAAGCAATTTCTGCACTTTTAAATTTTTTACGGTGGAAGGTAATTTTTAAATGTATATTAAAATTATGTAATAGTATTTAACTATATTTAAGGTAAAAGTACAAAAAAACATGCACAAAAAAAGATTTTCTCCAATGATATTCTATCCAATAGCTTTGGAAAGGGTATTTCTTTGAGAGAAAAAAATCATTTCATCAATCTACGTTGAGCTCATTAAAGTAATATAGATTATCAATATTGATAAAATTATATTTATAATATAATTCAAATAATTTTTAAACAATTTATTCTAATTGACTTTGCCAGTTTCAATTTGACTAGAGACAAAAATTTTCTCTCTCCAAAAAATCAGACTAAAATACAGACTATGAATATAGATTGACACATGCTCCATCTTTATTCCAAATTTTGATGCAAATCTCAGAACGATCTCGGAAACCTGTGTGTATTGAATCGTTTCGAGTTACACGTGACACTTGTCTTTCACAGTTGACATTACCCCAGTACTTCTATAAACTTAATTATTGATTAATTAACGATTTTCTTTTTCTCTCTTTTCTTTTAGAGCCACAAATTGGAGTTAAATTTTTTAAGCAAAAGGTTTCCAGACCTCAATCCATTTTCGCCTGAACAGCCTCACTCTTTCTGCGTGCAGCCCAGCCTACAACAAGATACAATTTAAATTTTCTTGCATAAAAATGTGATATTTTTCTATAATTTTTAATACGATTTTGTAAATTTTTTCTTCACCAGTATAAATCTGCTTCTTCGGAGGTTGATACTGTCCCTGCGTGTTCACCTCTCCGACAACCTTCACTTTAAACGGACTGTCTTTGATCTGGTCCCCATTGAACTTGAGGGTGAGAGTATAGTTTCCTGGTGCAAATGGGGTGTACGCCACGTCGATATCCCCGTTGTCCTGATGATCGAAAAGTATTTCCGGCTCGGAAGGGCCATCAATCGCCACCGTCAAGCCTTCCACTATTTTCGCCCCTTCTTTGAAGTCCTCCAAGTAGACGGTGAAACGACATTTTGAGCCTGTCAATGAAGGAAAATAAAGTCAATATATAAATATAAGAGCTTCTTGCCCACCCACACATGACAAATATAACATTTTTATTTTTAGAAAATAAAATGACCTTCCACACTTATTTTTGTCAATGCGGAATGAAGCCCCCCAAAAAATGTTAATCAGATTGGAAATTGCCAATTGACTTTCGACATGTTGTCAACAAGAATCCCTCTCAAGAGTCACACAAATGAGATTTTTTCTTCTTCGTCAGAGTAATAATGTGTCTCGTTCTCTAGTGTCGTCTTTTTTACGATGAAATGAGACACGTTGTCATCAAAATAAAATAGCTTAACAAGCATTAAGTGAGGATCATGTGCGCCGTCGTTGGTCTCGTTTGGTACGGAACAAAAAAATGAAGATTTTTTCCCGAAATTTTTTCGCCCTCAAACCCTCAAATCATCAAAAATCGAAGGAGAACTAAAAAAATGCTCATCGCATCGATGCAAGAGAAAATAAATGGATTTTCTCGCTGAATCATTTCTCAAGAAAATGGGGGAAACGACAGGCTGCCATAATGCCAGATTGAAAAAATAGCCAAATCCAACTCTGAAACGAGGAGGATATTTATGGATCATTTAGTTTTGGAAATATTTTGACATTGAAGTTCAGTAGCTTATATAACAAGCGTATATATAGCATAAGATTTTTATGAAACACAAATGCCATTTTTTAAAAAGGTAAATCACATATATATTCTGCAAGGATGATACAATTCATATGCCAGACCCAGACGTAAATTGTTTACAATAAAAGTTTTATATTTAGGATTAAGTGCAGGAGGATGTGCATAAAAATGTTTGACATTGAAATTTTCGTATAAAAAAATTGCCCTTTCTTGCAATGCAGCTATTTATGGCTTCAATTGTATTATTTTTAAAAACAAAATATCCTTCAAAACCGGAAACAACAAGTTTTGTAAGAAAAATGCTTTGTTTTAAACAAATAATAAAAAACACATGACTTCGAAACGGAAAACGGCGCAATTCGTCCTGAATCTGGTTAAATAAATGGTGGGGATGCTGATGATGGGACAGTATTCCTTTAAGATTTATGAATATTTTGTCTCTACGTTTTTTTCTGCTATTAGTGATCCCTGACATCTTTATGACTCCGGAAGAATCCTGGGATATGGGAAAACCATAAGTCTTCAGTCCTGAAAGCTATATAAGATCATTCTCGTTTGCTTTCGCTTCGGAAGAGTATTAATATTAAACGCGACGATGAGAACTGGGACGAATTCCCAAACAAATTTCATTTTTCATCGTGCAAAAAGCAAATAGAAATGACATGTAATGGACTACTAGCAGTAAGGCTAGAAGCGCTTTACAGAAGAGAACGGTTCTTCCTTTGATCAAACCCAGAGGCGTCTCGTCTATCCTCTCATTCTCATTTCTAAACCCAGCGAAAACCGAACTTACATCTAAAGCGTCCTTCTCGACTTGGATTGGAATGCGAAACTAATCGAATGTCGTGAGAATTCTAAAAATCATATTTTATTGTAATACACATCCAAAATATGCTACGCAGTATCTCTCATCGTTGGAAAGCACCTATTATTAATGAATTTCTTAATTGCTTGCCTAATTTTGAATTATAAATGACGTCAAGGTAAGACGTAAAATCACGTTTAAAAAAGATGAGATCTAACCTGTGATTCCAAAGGTGAGACCACCACCGTGAGCTTCGACAGTCGCCATCTCTTAAACTTGATCTTGTATATCTTCCAAATTCGTACTGCACACAAAACAATTCAATTCCTTCCCGAAAATCGAAAATTCAGTCTTTCCCCGAAAAAAATATAAAAAGAAACTGTCGAAATATTTACAAGCCCAGTCTTAATTCTAAATCACTTTCTTTTCCTCTTCACCCCACCACCATGAAAGTTTATAATCCTTTCTCTTGGAACAAACAAAGGGATGCTCTCTCTCTCTCTCGGTCTCGCTTCTCCCAAGTTTTGTCTTTGTCACTCTAAATGAAAGTTGTACACAAGCACGAAAACCAAACTCCTCGATATCTTCTCGCCTTTGTCTCTTGTGAGCTAGTGAGCGGTTGGGAGACAACACTCCACTTTTCTACTTATGATATTCCCATTCACCAACAACGGCGCACCACCAAACACACACATACACGACGAGAGAAAACAACATCCGCATATCGTCAAAAAAACGAAAAAATATGTCCACCCCGATCAAAATCGAAATAATATGCAGAAGAGTATATCTGTATGAGTATGTGGATAAGTATGTGTGATTTCCTTTTCCGAGTATGAATATGCAGAAAAGAATGAAGCTTCAATTCAAAAATGTCTTTTTACGTGGGTGCTCTCCGACGAGAAAAACAAGTTGAAAAAAATGAGAGAAGAGAAGAAGAAGAAGAGGTCTCTTCTTATGTCCTATTATACAATCTATGAGCAAACAAATATTGATACACATACTCACACTTTTCTGCTAAATCTCCTATTTTAACAACGGGAGACAGCTGCCTTCATCCCCACATTTAAAAAAAGAGATACAACTCCGTTCCGTATTCACTTCCTTTAAAAATATTTAAGATCTGTAATTTGCTACTTGTATACTAAAACAACAAGAGCATATATGTGTATGGCTAAACAAACAATATCTTTTCAATTGAATCATAATATTTCTTTTATTTTCCCTGGGAGAAAAGAAATATCGGGACAATATGCTTGGGAAAGGAGGATGGAGACAACAATCGAGAGCGAGAGTGGAAAAAAAGAGGTGAAGAGGCGAGTCGTTCCCCTCCGAATCGAATCAGGAAATTTGAGATTTCCTCAACGATCGAGTTGCAATGCACCTTGCAGCTTTATACTTATTTTTTCAAGATTTCTTCAACAAGATATTCTAAATGCATTCTGCCGATAACCGATAATGTACATATTTGCATTTCAGTAGACTTGAAATCTATACGTTTTCCCGTAAAAACTTTTATGATAACCGGGGCCTAATCGGAAATAACTTTGTTATTCAGCTAACCCTTCTTTTTGGGGGAAATATGAGACATTTTCCAAGACAAAGGAATACAAATCGACGGATTTGATTCTAGAAAGTGTTCAGTAGTACCGGCTAGAATTTCAAGTTTTACGTTATATATGACATTCGAAATATCAAAAGTTTGTTTTTACTTATGATGCATAAACATAACTTTGTGTGAAGTGTATTTTAAATGTATACAAAAAATGATACTATTTTTCCGAGTCGAGTGGGCTGCTATAGGTTTGCTATACCAAACCCAAAAGATTTTTTTAGAAGCAAAGAAAAAATTCGCAAAAGCAAACAAAATCTTATGCATCGTCAACATAAGCATACAACTGCACTTTTTTCCATCACAGACAGATTCTCAGGATAGGAGCAGGACAGTTAGTAAATATTTGAAAAAAAGGAGAAAACTTTCTCTCTTTCTTCATGTGTTCATGTTCATATTCCATATTTTAGAATGAAAAAAGGAGTAAAACGCACATTGCAAAAATTCTTTAATAGAACTCAAACTCAAGGCGACTATGAGACTTGGGTAAAACGTGATTATTTGTTTAATCCATGACTTTATCTTCAGATCGGGTTCACAACTAAAAAAATTCAAGCAATATACAGTCAGTTGATACATATTTTTATGTATCATAATTTTGTACCTAAACTTCATCACATATTTCCAGTCTCTCTACTCTTTTTACATTCACAACTCTCCGAAGACGCATATATTTCCTCTCGAGATGCTTCTTCCAAAGTGCAAACTTCATGTAAAAGTGTCTCATCTTACACAATTTACTGCTGCCTCTATATATCCCTTTTACTTTCACATGCAAAGAAAAATCATATCTTCACAGCTCATCTTCGTATCCTTATGCCAAAAAAAAGAAGATCACACACCATTTTTCGGGATGAACGTACTTTTTTTTCTTTAAAAATTCCCATCATATCGTACCTCCATCTTCTCCATTTCACTTCTTGCGGAAATCAACAAGATTTGCGAAGATATCGCATATCAAACACATATACACACAGAAAGATTTTTTTGAAAGGTTACCAAAGGTTGAGTTGTTGAACGTTACAAAATGATTTGAGTATATAAATATGTTCTGTTAAAAACGCTTTGAAACATGTTCAGCTATACACTTTTTGTGGGAGAATAAATTTTATTGGGAAGGTTGAGAGGAATGTGAGATCCACTAAAAAAAGCTTGATGCCAAAACTCCCATTTTCCACCCATGTTTTCCCTCGTAAGTGCACACTTTCACGTGGGTCAAACCCATTTCATTTCTTGTTGTGGGTATTGATTTACGAGAATATCAAATTATAGTGTCGAATCTAATTAAATTAAAGCACTTTCAATGTTCTCATAGCTTTAATCATCCTCCTCTTGTAATTGTACAAGAGGAAATCTCCGCCTCCACAATTTAGAAAAAAGGAAAATACCTTATCTTATTTACTTTATATTATTCTCACTTTTCTTCACGCTTTATTTATAATGGTGACTATCAACATCAGACGGCATCTGTCTTATTATTTTTTTTGAAAAAGAAGGTGACGCGTTCGTATTTGTGTGACACAGAAAAGAATGCGCAGAAAAAATACTAGCCACAGAAAAATATATATTTCGGATGAAAATGAAAAGACACAAAACTTATGTCTCCACTCTCTTCTCTAATTTCCTCTTCCCCTTCATCACTTTGGGAAAAATGTATATGTTTTTATGTTAATGGGATTTGTTTGTGGTTTCAACGGAATCATTTCTCTTTTCTATCGAGATCCGAGAGCTAATTTGAGGAGCACAGTTGTAGGGTTTTGAGGAGATGGAATAAGAAGAAGTGCGCTACTAAAAAGCTGTAGTAATTCAATCAAGCCCTATCATCAATTTGACATTAATGCCTTGAATGACTCAAGTGGGAACTTTATTTCTCCCGACGGAGAAGAAGAATACACACAATATTTTTTTTGTTGAAAAAAATAGAGAATTGGACACAAATCCTTTCTCCTGTCTCAAGAATAATGAAGACAAGTGTGGAGTGTGGAGACTTGTTTTCACCCCAAAAAAAATCGGAAGAAATATTTCTGATTCAGATATATTTATGAGGTCGGTTGTGGAGAGTTGAAGAAGGTGGTGCGGTACACATTGTGTCTATGTGGCCTGATACTGTCATCTATCGTCTTCAAACGCCAGATGAAACACCTTCTGCAACCAATGAATCTTTTCTCGGGAAAAGGTTCCCGTGTCATGTGTCGTCGTAAAGTAAAGGTAAAGAAGAAACTGTGAAGAATACATATACACACAAAGTTCTACAAAGATAAAAGAGGTTATCAGCACCAAACGGAAGAAGCCTGAGGAATAACTTATCATTTTAAAAGGGTTGCAAACAAATTATTATTACTCAGAAATAAAATTCTTTTGCGCAGCATTCCTTCCTTCTAGTATTATCGGCAACATTTTTCTCTCAGCTCGGGTGGACATTTGCAAATGGCACAAGTGACAGACGCGGCGAAACGGACCGTGTCAGTGGAACCAGAGATTTTGAGAGAAAGAACATGAAACATAAATCCTCCCTTGTAACACGCTCATAATCATGTGAAGCTGGTGGACCGTGAAGGATATTATGTGTAATTCGCTTCAGCTTTGGCACTGCCATGGGAGAACATGTCATCTTTTAATGGAAGATTTCCCTCATATTCTCTCTCTGTCTCCGCGATCTACGTCTCCATTCTCGTCGTCATCCTCCTCAATTGAATACTTTCACGGTGTCTTGTGTCATTCCGGCGACAAATCCAATTAGCACTTCCTTTTGAAACTCACGCAGTCCCTAATTAGGCGATTAGAAGAGAGAGAGAAGCGAAAGCTAGATATCCGACTGCAGGAGACCTTGGAAAAGTTTTGCAATTAGTGCATCAACTTGAAATGAGGTCATCATCATAGGTTGTGTGGCTCCACTCAAAAAAATATATAACTTTCAATGAAAAACGGGACAAATTTTCAACTCGTGATCTGCATCTTTTCCACAGAAAAAAAGTGAATCACAGTTTTGGTATTTTAAAGGTATTTTTCATCGTGCGTATATCGATGTCGTATTGTCACGTAAATTAGGAAGGTCGCTTCCGTTCCCACTTTCGAGAGACTCTTAATTTGGATGGAGGAGTTTCGATAAAATTAGAATTTTGGGAAGAGAGAGACTGAAATTCTCTCCATTCCAACTGGGTGAGTGGAGTCAGAGTGAATGAATGACAAGACTCGATTTTCTCGAGAAATAATTTGAAAAAATATTATGATCAGGTACATTTTTGGCCCATTTTTTTCTCCAGTTTGATTTATTGTAAAACCCATCTGCTGTTAACCCAAGACCGGTTTCAATGTTTGCTCATAAAAATAAAGGTTAGATCAGACAACGACAACATCAATAAAAGTTCATGCTCTTTGGGTCCGTCCTTCTCGATACACTTCCAAATTGGTCATTTGTGAATTTTTTCAAGAGTTTGCGAAATATAGTGTGACATTTGGCATCCTTTTGCCACAAACATTATATTTATTTATACCCTCTCGTCACAGGCAATTGACCTTTCCCGTTCCGAGGAGACAACTTTTATCTCTCGCTTATTGACTTTCGAATAATAATTAAGCATATGTCTAGGATTTATATCTAATTTACGTGTAATTTTATGCTGATAAATAAATATATGAGAGCAGATCTGGATCGATCCAGATCCCAGTAGACTTGTAATTAAAATATATATCTTCCTTCGGCAGCATTGAAGAGGAGTATCTGAGCTTAGAGCTCGTGCCACACAGACGAAATGAGATCGAAAATATGCGAGTTCACATCATCTTTCTTATCCACACCTGCCCTCAAATTTCATTTCTTCAAAGAATCGCATCTGCTTCCAAAATGTCACTTTTCCTCACGATCAACAAGCATATGACTTGTACTAATCCCGTAAACAACTTCATATAAGCATAGAATACACATGCGAAAATAAAAAATGCACAAAAGTTTACCAAGTGCAAAAAATATGTGCATCTTTGTCTCAAAGACAAACAGCTTGAATCATTCAATAAAGATGCCCTGAGGAAGGTAGAGTTGTAAAGCAACTGTTTTTATCATGCAATTTTCTTGATAGGGTCCGGGCGGTCGGACCGGAACCTGCAATTTTTCCTTGTGAATCCATCCATAGAATGTATTCGTGTGGGTATGTATTATATATGCTTGCTTCATGCAAGCCGAAGTGCATAGATAGTTTTTTTTGCACGACGATACACATTCAGCTTGTACCTTACCTTTGCATTTGTACACGTTCTTCTGATTGCAAAATCGAACAAAGGAAATTCGTAGAATTTGTTTGACGAAACACGCGTCATCCATCCTTTCTCCCATTCCATCCACACATATTTTTTTGCAGTAAATTGCATACAACGACCTACCTTACAAAAAATCCCTCTTTTGTTATCTGCCCCTGGCAAAAAGTGTATATCTACTTTTATCTACTTTTTTAAACTAAAAAAGGGTTCTATGAATTGCATCCTGTTTTCACAAGAATAAAAAAGGGCATACATCCACTTCCACACATTTTCCTCCATTCATCATTTATTCATCAGAGTCAATCCATCCAATCCAAGTTGTTTTTTATGTGTGCACAGGTATTTTGAGCGTGCGAAGAGGGGTATTTATGTATTTGACAAGTTCTCGTGAAATCCACAGTCCGCCACACACCTTCATTTATTTATCAACATCAATACAGGAAAGCAATACGAAACAATTTTAGAGGCTATGAGTTTCCCTTTGTTTTTCACTCATTGCGAAATATGTGCACACAAGTTGACTCACAATCATTCAAGAATAATGCCCATTGTGAGAACGACCTCTTCAAGCTAGTTCACATTCCAGGAAAGCTATTTGCAAATTCTCAGAGTTGTGGCTCCACGAAAACTGTCTGACTCTGACTTTGGACTTAAAAACAAAAAAGTCAATTTTTAAATGTTTGTGTGCCGTGAAAGGGAAAGCATCATGTCTCTCCCGATATGAGTTTATAACCTCTGATCCTAAAAGTTAATAAAACTATTGAACTCAAATTAGATTGCGTGGTTTAGTTTCATCCCTGCAGCAGTTAAGTTTGAGTGTAAAAAAAATTCTGTGTTCTCTCTGTTCTTGGAACCGACGGGGAAACACTAAGGTTATCTGTTATCTCATCGTAAGTTGCTTATCATCATTTTCCCATATTTACGCGTCCCAAATTACTACGCTCTCGTACACAAGTTTAAATGTGAAATTTTTGTTGATTTTTCTTTGTAATTGTGGACATAAGAGTTCATTGATATCTCATATTTGTATTTTCATATTTTGACTTTTTTCCACAAACTCCCAAAAATAATATGTATCCAGAATCCAGACACAAGTTCATAAATTGAGAAATTTTCGTGTCTGAAAGAACGGTGATGAGAGGGGACATGTAAGTATATCCACATATATTCACACAAGCAAAAAAATTGTTGCTCTTTCATTCTTTATGTCAAAAACGTGTGTTACTCCTTGCACTCCCAATGTTCCATTCCAACCATACTCCAACTTCAATAACCGCTATCAGAAAACCTCAATGAACTGAGCTGAGCATGAAAAATGTGAAGCTCTTCTTCGTCTTCCTCAGCTCCTCCGTCCGTCACGCAACATTTTTTTTGTGAGCATGAGAATACCTCTCCGTACTTTTGTGTCCACTCCATCTCCATAAATTTCCTACATAATAAACGAATACCTACACACATATTCCATACGCACATTTTTTTTGTGTGTGTGTCCCGATATTATTATTACTACCAAAATACATACATACATCCCCACACACAATATTTTCTCTTCTCTTGTCAAGTTTCTTCAAACATGACAATGTTCAGGTTCAGTTTGAGAGAGAGGAATAGTTGAGGCATAGTAGTGGACTGTGTGAATATGAAATCCTTTTTCCAGACGAGAAGACACTCTGTATAAAATGTACTGGTATCATACTTATGGACTGGTATGAATGTGATGTGATGTTGTTCCATTGCCGTTATGTTTCTTCTCTCTCTCTCTCTCTCCTTTTTACTCCAGCGACCCATTTCCACTTTGGTTCGTGGTTGAATGCTGAAAAATGCTCTCTTTTTTTTGACTGCCAATGCCACAGGAGGTAAAAAGGATGTGATGTGTGTGTGTGCATGTATATTCTTACATCTCATTTCATCTCGTCTTCACACACATTTTTTTATATGGGAAAAATTGTGAAGTGAACGCTCTCTCCTAGTCTCTCCAAAGAGAGAGATTCTCTTCTCTTTAAGTCACTTTCACACGCACACAACACAACACTTTTTTTTATATAATTCTCCGTTTTTTCTATTCTTCACTCAAAAAAGAGCTATTTTCTTTACCCACCAAAAAGTATATTGTTAATTTTCCCCATTCATTTTGTGTGCAACAATGTGAGAGGAAATGAAGAGACTTTAGGATAAGATGAGGGAGGTGACAAGATATATAATAAATATATATCTTCGCGTTATGATATCATAATTTTTTTTATACAAAATACATTTTCTTTCAGTTTTTCGCTATCACTCATCATTATTGCCATAAAAATGAGAGCTAGTCGGAGTCGGAGTTAAATGCATTGCAAATTAGCCGAGTTTCTCTATTGTGTTCATTAAAAGCTCAAGCTCAACATATTTTCCGAGTGTGAATGATTTTTTTTGAGAGAACGTGTGTGTGTAAAAGTGTGAAGTAACAAACCTGGATCTCGTCAAGAAGAAGAAGAAAAGTAGACTGGAGACAAGACGCCATTCCGTTTCCATCCAGTCCAGAGACGATATTATTATTTATTCCCCTTGTTTGGGTGAGAGGAAAGTTGTGTCCAAGGTGGATGTCTTCCGGAGCCGGATCCCGAGGTCGACATGGTCGGCTTCCTCATTGGGCGTCAACCGCTGCCAAGACTCAACTCATTTCTCTAAGTCTGACGAGACAAAAGACTGCGACGAGCGCCTCCTCATCCTCGCCAGGGACAAACAAGTCTTCAGGGAAAGGGGCGAGTTCCAGCAGTGCCTCAACCTCCGGCTCCGGAGGGGGAAAGGGAAGGGGGAGCAGTAACAATGGGACTGAGACGAAGGGGAAAGGGGAGAAGAGTGGACTCGGGCCAGGACCAACTTCTAGAAGATACTCCCTAAATGGCGCAGTGAGGAAGGAGGCGGTGGAGGTGTCCCCTCCAAAGAGGAAGAGGAAGTTGAGTGTTGAGGTGGCAGCAGAGCAGCCAAAAGCGAAGAAGAGTACTTCTGGCAGTAATGCAAATGGGAGTAGTGTTGGGGGTGGTGGTGGTGGGGTGGGTGCCAGTAGCAATTTGAGCTGTGCTTCTCCTCCATCAACTCCAACGGGTTCGAGCACTCAAATTGAGAATATTAAACGGAGGGTAAAGCCTGAATATGTAAGACTGGTCCAACAAAAGAGGCAGAGGAGGAGTTATGATGGGAAGGTGGCTTGGAACAAGAACTGGAAGGATATGAATGGTACGTATTGTTTTTAAAAATGTTAAAAATTATCCAAAAAAAATCTAGTTTCAAAAAATCTTTTCCCATTTGTGCTTTGCAGATGCTCTCGAAGATGAGCAGCAATCATGGAAAAATGCCACCGGTTGCACTTGGGCCTGTAAGACTGTGGAGGAACTTGAAGCAGACCAGGATCACTCCCATCTCGCCTCTTCAATTGTGAAAAGGGCGGTTGTCACCTCCCACGACATGAGTCCTCAAGAATGTCCCATTATCACAATTCACGCCATGCGAGCCATGCCATGTATGTACACATGGGCGCCCATCCAGCAGAACATTATGGTCGAAGACGAGACCGTCCTCCACAACATTCCGTACATGGGCGAGGAGGTGCTCGAGCGGGACGGGAAGTTCATTGAGGAGCTGATTCGGAACTACGACGGCAAAGTTCATGGGGACGACGACAAAGGGTTTGTTGACGATGAAGTCTTTGTGGAATTGGTGAAGGCGATCGCTGGCCTTCACGAGAAGCAAGTTGAGGAAGGGAGAGGAGGAGTTGCCCCTCCACATCAGTTTGTCACACCGCCCTCCTCCGGAGGGAAAGGGAGAAGGAGTGCAGCTGGTCTTGGACTGAATTCTGACGTTGAAGTGATGGATGTGAGCAGCAGCAGCAGTCCTCAGAAGGAGCCGGAGGGGATGATCATCACTGCGAATGGAAGTGCGATAAGCAAAGTCAAAGTGCCTCCTCTCATTGTGTTCAAAGCCATTTCCGAAATCTTCCCCGACAAGGGGAACCCGACTCAGTTGAAGGAGCGCTATGTGGAAGTGATCGAGAAGTTGGAGCCAGGCGCGGGGGCGAGTGCGGACTGCACTCCAAACATTGATGGGCCTAATGCGGAGTCGAACGCGAGGGAGCAGACGATGCACTCGTATCACACGTTATTTTGTAGGAGATGCTTTAAGTATGACTGCTTCTTGCACAGTGAGTGGAGTGAAATTAAAAAATTTAAATTATTTAATTTATTTGTTTTTGGAAGCTTAATTGAAATTGGTGTTGGGATTGTTTAAAGGACTTAAGACTGATCATCCGGGACCTGGACGGACGAATAAAAGGAAGTATAACGAGTTCAAGGCTGGGAAATCTTGTGGGCCAACGTGTTTCCTTAATTTGGCAAGTTCTGGAGATAGATACAATATTACTGGAGAATTTAAAATTTAACATTTAGTTTGGAAAAAGTATAATTGGTTTCGAATTATTCTCTTTCCGTATAGCCGGAGGTAAAAGCGAAGCTGCATGCCGTCGCCCTTCGCCAAGCGGAACTGGAACAGAGTGAAAACGGAGACAAGGATCGTGGAGGGGAGAATAGTAATACTTCCACCTCCAGTTCCACCCGTCCGAAAAAAATCCGCAAGCAAACTTCGATGGACTCAAGTGCCGACTGCTCTGAAGACAGCAACGATAGCTTTAAGCAAGTGATAAATAGGCGATCTGGAAATGGTTCCGTTCCCAACGGAAATGGGCACCACAACCACCACCACCACTCTTCTGATAAGCCTCCCACATTCGCCGACGTGGTCCAAACAATAGCACAACTTCAGTCGAGCAAGTCCTCGTCCTCCGGAGGAAATGGACTTGCACCAGCAGTGCCTGGAAATGGAAACACTTCCAATCTCGGACCCAGTTTCCTCTCCGGCTTCCAAATGAATAATGTCTACGATGGCTGGTCTGGAGCGGAGCAAAGTTTGTTCCGAGTTTCCCACAAGGTCTACCTCACCAACTACTGCGCCATTTCCAGAATGCTCGTGACGAAAACTTGCCAAGATGTCTACAATTTTGCCCAAAAGGAGGCTGCGGATGAGCTCACGGATGAAACTTCCGGGGAGCAAACTCCTCCAAGGAAGAAGGCAAAGAAGAAGAATAGATTGTGGTCACTTCACTGTCGGAAAATCCAGCTGAAGAAAGATGACAGTTCGAGTCACGTCTACAATTACACTCCGTGTGACCACCCGGGTCAGCCTTGTGACAAGAATTGCACTTGTGTGAGTGCGCAAAACTTCTGCGAAAAGTTTTGCTTGTGTGATCCCGAGTGTCAGAATAGATTTCCGGGATGTCGTTGCAAGGCGCAGTGTAATACGAAGCAGTGTCCTTGCTACTTGGCGGTGAGGGAGTGTGACCCGGATCTGTGCCAAGTTTGTGGGGCGGACTCGTACGATACAACGTCGATAAATTGCAAGAATGTTTGTGCGCAGAGGGCTTTGCGTAAGTCTTTGAAAAAACTTACAAAACAATGTTTTGAAAAAAATCTTTGAAATAATTTACTTTGACCTTTGACCGTACCAAACAATTCCCCTTTCTTTCACAGATAAGCACTTACTCTTGGCACCGTCCGATGTTGCAGGTTGGGGTATTTTTCTCAAGGAGGCTGCACAAAAGAATGAATTCATTTCGGAGTATTGTGGCGAGGTTATCACTCAAGATGAGGCGGATCGGAGGGGCAAAGTTTACGATAAGTATATGTGCAGTTTCCTCTTCAACTTGAACAATGGTACGGACAAATTTTAACTTGTGTAAATTTGGACTGACTTTTGAACTTTCGATATCCAAGATCGTAATTACCTGTGGAACACTATTAACGTATGAATAATTTTTAAAAATAGATTTCGTCGTGGACGCGACCCGCAAAGGGAACAAGATTCGTTTCGCCAACCACTCCGTCAACCCAAACTGTTACGCGAAGGTGATGATGGTGAATGGGGACCACAGAATTGGGATTTTTGCTAAAAGAGCGATCCAACCTGGAGAAGAACTATTTTTCGATTATCGGTAAAATAGAATATTTTTAATATAAAAAAATTCATGTGTAAATGTAAATTTGTAAATAATTATTTAATGGATTTGGGATATATCAGGTATGGACCAACGGAACAACTCAAATTCGTCGGGATTGAGAGGGAAGTGGATGTATTGTAAAGAAAAAATGTCTACTGGATAATTTGAACACTAGTTGTCTTCAAATAAAAATTTACAATAATTTTAGTTTGTAGTTGTAAATTAAGTTAATATGTTAGTATTTTTTTAGTTAAAATGGTCTCGGTAGTTGTGTTCTCCTTCGTCTATTTTCAAACGTATCGGTCTCGTAAAATAATCACTTAAGGATCTCTTCAAACTTCAGTTAGGACTTTTTAGTGTGTAAATCGTAATCCTTCATCAAAGGAGAAACCTAGTTGCTCATTCAGTTTTTTGGTTAAACCAATCAAGGTTTTAAATGTATCCAATATCCAAAGGATTTTTTCGCTTAAAACTTTTTACGCTTTGAAAACAATAATTGTTTTTAAAATGCCTTTTTTCGGGGTGATAGAAACCCGATAATGTTCAAAAAACTCAACATGATGAGCATCGTCATTTTTACTCGCTCAGCAGTTCTTATGCAAGAAACAGAAAACAAAAAATTGTCATCAACAAAAGATGTTCAGCATGAATGTAGTTTTTAAGGTCAGTTTTATGTGTTCTGCAAATTGTTGTCAAAGTTCATTTACTTCTCCTGTAATTTAAAATAGTTTAGTTAATTGTAGATGGAGTTAAACCAAGTGGGCCCTTACAACGTAAGTCTTACAAAATACAACAAAATATCCCATTTCACATATTTCTTCTGCAACTGCAACAAGATAAAAACTGTGTTCAGCAAGAAGTAAAAAATCCACTGTAAGATATGAAACTGTACAAAGATAGGATAAGAAGATAAGCTTGTAATTTATTGTATTTTGTATATCACGATTTAAATCCATACTTTGTATATGCACGTATCTGTTTTGATCTCTCATTTTTTCGTAATTTTGTTTCTTGGTCAAATTCTTACATTTCCTGTCTCTGTCCAGTGCAGAGATTTATCTTCTAGAAAACTATGTACGAAAAGTAAGTAATTAATATTTAAAATTAAGGAAAATATGCTCGAACTCAGAAAAATCGTTCACTGCCACAGATTTCCGAGCTCGATAATTTAAGATAAAGGATAAGATGCGTTAAAAAGGTATCTTTTAAAATGACTCTTTTGATAACAAAATACCAACCAAACATACCGACTTTTTGAATACACTCTCGCCTTCTACAAAAATCGAATATTATGCAAATGAGGAACTTATTTAACCAAGAAGAATGATAATATGAAAACACATTTACACAACTTTTATACGGGCTCATTTTGTCAAAAAAAATTGAGAGTGGATATGTAAACACATTTTTTTAAAGTGTGCGCGCGTATATTAATCGAGTTTTTGTATTTTTGACTGTAACTTAAGTCTGTATCTTTTTATGCAAATTCGAATGAATAAAGAGCGTTAATACACGAAACAATTTTTTTTGGCATTTTCCATACATATTTGTATATTCATTCCCGCCTTTATTTTTTGCACTGATTCCAGATTTTTATATGCTTTTAATTTAAATTATTTATTTCCTTGTTCCATAAAAATAATACTTGCTAACTCCTATAAATCCGTAGTTTGTTGGAAATCGCTAATAATGTAATAATTAAAAACTGAAAGTGTATATACTTTTAGATATATATTTTCTTTCGCTCTTATACAGGCGCTTTCTATATTTTTTAACGCAAAATAATTCCAATATTGTTTTTACCACTGACGCAAAATCTATTAAATAAATTACATTACACTTATTAAAGTAAGTAAACTAAATTAAGGTAGATAATTATTAGCAAAAGTTTTCTTTGGTTGGAATAGTTCACAGAATGAAAGAAGCCAAGAGAGTATTATGATTTTACGAGAGGGTTATATATAATACTCACAAGTTTTTAAAAACTATATACTTCGGATTTTCACAGTTAGTGTATTAATATTTTATAGAGCACAAGTATTTTAATACTAATGAACACGATATTTAATTAATCGTTTTTCTTCCGCTAAACGAGGCCAGTCATGATGATACACGAGAACTAAAAATGTAAAATTATAATTCAGATTATTTTTTTCCAGATTTGGGAAGGTTTACACTTTACACTACTTTTCTTGCTCATTTTTTGTTAAATAATAAGTATTTGAGATTCTTAAAAATAATGCATGCACAGCACGCATTTTCATATTATATAGAATTTTTTAATCTCGTATACTATATTTTATATATCGATTGTGCATATTATATATATCTTTAATCTTCTTTAATTTTGATTTGCCAGGTATAATTACGCATAAAATATTTTTGGGCCTTTAATTAGCAATTTTCTTCTTCTCTCCATTAATTTCCTTTGGTGCGTAAGTGGTTTTATATAGTGTTAGTGCACTTGTGCAATTAATTACGGCTTTTATATAATTTTTTAATAATACTTTTCAATTAGTTCCAATTTTGCGTACCAATAAGGAATATACTTTTATAGTTTTTGGTGCTTGTGCCATCGATTCTAGAGCTAATTAAAATCTACCTACTTTAATACTTTTTTACTTCTAACCGGGTACAAAATAATGAGGATAAAATGAGCTACTATTTTCGAAATACCTTGTCCAGCATCAGAATATGTATATATTTTGGTTAGTACGCGTGTATTACTCGACGAGCGTTATATGGTCCTGCGGGCTACAATCTACAGAAATTAATTACAATTTTTTTAACTCTATTTAAAAGTCTGTTTAGTCGGTGCAGAGGGCTGCTAAATATTTAAAATGTACAAAATCACAGAAAGAACGTAAAAGTAGGAAAATGAAAGGAGATCTAGATTGTCTTTTCAATCAAGTCTTGCATATTCGTTAAGAATTTAGTTTTGACAACTAAACACAGAGAACTGATTTTAATATATTTCTAACTACGAACTAAACTAAAAATTTGTTAGTAAAAAGTTAATTGAATATTACATTTACGTTACGTGTGTGTGTATGTCCTGGACTGGACCTACTACAAAATGTGGCATACTTTTATCAAGTTTTGAGTGAGTGCGTACTGCGTATATATACGATTTTTTTAATATTTTTAAATTTTTAATTGCTTCCAAATTTCCATAAAAAGTGCTCAAAACTCCTGCACATCATGTTCATACTCGGCGGGGTCGACCTCCGGGTCGTAGTAGCACAACTGGGCGGAGCTCGAGTTGAGGTTATTCTCCTCCTCCAACTCCCCCACAAATTGGCTGACGAGGTAGATGCCTACTGCGCGGAAGACAAACTCCCCAATCGCGAACCCAATGAAGAGCGGCACAGGGTGGAGGGCGACGAGGAGGATGATTACGAGAAAGAGGAAAATTGAGGTCATTTGCCAGAAGCGACATTTTTGGATGGACTTGCTGTCTTCCTCCTCCACCTCCTGGATTATTAATTAAAACACAAAGCAACATATTTTTTGTGAGAATCTCTGGAAAACTGTATAAATCTGTGGTCGCAAGCCTAGCAATGTGTAATGAATGATTACGTACACTAACGAAGTCTGTTCCACTGAGTAATGCACATGCTGCAAAAAACTGAAGGATGTTGAAGGTAAAGCTGAGTATCCAGATTATTGCAAAAATCCGGCCCACTACGAAAATTATAAAAGAAATGAATTTTAGGTACATTTAACTTCATTGCATTTTCCAGAGGAATATACTTCTTCCTGGACTGGTATATATAAGCATATTTTTGTGTCAACAACTAAACACTAACAATTATTTTGTTTTGAATTTTATTTGAACTCAAAAGTAAAAATTCCCTTTACATTCAAATCTGGAATTACGCTTGCTGAGAAGGGCTCGGATTTCCTGGAAGCCTTGTTCGTTGAAAGTTAATGCGAAGACGGCGATCGAAGCGAGAATCGTAGACAGAATGACCATGAGAGAAAATCCCTGTAAAAATACAAAACTTATTTTACTATTCTAAATCTAAATCCTCCTTATCTCACACATCTTATCTCATCCTCATCCTTACCATGTCCAAATAAGAGATGACTTTGACCGAGTTCCGGTAGCGGAAGTGGTCCATGCCGAAGAAACAATAAACAATGGGTCGTGAATACTTATCTTGGTCAGCGAGGAAGTAGAGGAAATTCTCCAGTTGCCGAAGCCCAAGTTTTTTTCTTTTACATTTCAACTTATGTCCAGCAATGTGTGAACGTCCAGTTGAGAATCACCCTTGAGCCATAACTGCTCCTCCCCTCTCTTCTCATCTTCTCTTAATCTCTCACGCATATTTTTTTTATTGCTCGAAACTTTTTTGTGTGAAACAGTTCAATTTTTATATTTTTTTCAAAAACACAATAAAACTCTCTAGTTCCAGTTGCACACTTTTATTAACTAAATGTCCTCTGATTTGATTTGATTTAGTATTCCGAAATTGTGGTCATTTCCATATTCTTATGGTCAAAAGAATTTTCCATTTTAAATCGCACTGATTTTGATATGTTTCCGGTTGACAGTTTTAATTCGTCTCGTCTCTATTAACTAAAATGGCTAGTAACATTTTTTTTCTTCAAAATCTAAATTCATTTATCATTCTCCAGTAATTTTTTTCTAGCAGGAAAGTAGGGGACAATTTAGAAATTCTTTTTTTTTACGTATCACAGACAGGCACTCGTTGTGTCTCCAATTTATTTTGTTTTGGTTCTTAAGGCTTCCTAACTTTCTTTCCTTTTTGAACAAAAAAATCTAATTAAAATGTGTTTATATAAAAAAAACTAAAAGCACGAGCGTGGCTTTTCTCCAGACCAGAGACCTGAAACAAAAATTTGGTCACATATCGCTCGAGAAACCAAGTGAAACTCTCAATTTTCACCAAGCTGTTTCCCTCCTGGACCCTTTCTCTCCTGGAGAAAATATCTTTTGTGTGGTTTCTTCTAAAAAAACTAATTTCCCAACCCACTTAATTCATTTTCCATTTTACTTTCATTCAACACAGAAAACCCTTAAGCCTGGTTTATGTATGTTTCCACTGGAGAAGAGGTGGAAATAGAGACACGCAGGTGGTATTGTGGTATTCAGTGTGGCAGAATGTCTTGAAGAAGCATACACATACTTAAAACTCCGCAGAAGAAGAACGAGAGATATATTTATATATAAATACATCTTGTTGAGCCCAACCTGGAACCTCTGGAAACCTCCTGGAACCTTTTTTCTATCCCATTACGGTAGGCATACATCTCATTTCTCCAGAGTAGTCTCCACGTTTTGTCTCATTCCATTTCCATTCCATTGATGGTGGAACTCGTCTGGAACTCTGGAAGTGGGGGAGAGACAAGCGAGAGAGAGAGAGAGATCTATCTGGAGCTTTTACTTTTCTCCAGCACACCATCAAAATGTAAATCCTTGTTCTCTCCACGCTCGTGAAAGGATATACACATGCTTGAACCTTATATGATTAAAAGGGTCGTGGTGATGTGAAAAACAGGGAGAATGTATCTACTTTTTCCTCCAGCTCGGTTCTTCATGTCCCTTATTTCTCCAGGTTATATTCCTCTAAGTTCATACACATATCCCAGTTTTTTCCCACAGAGATCAATAGCCCCTCTGGAAAAAAAGTAGGGAAAAATTGCGACTATAAAAGGGAGGACGGAAGAAACACATATTTTTTGTTGGGAAAAAGGCTTGTCGGGGAAATCCGTGATTTCCGAATTGAGATCAATATCATCACATCACAAGACAAACCTAGAGCTAAACACCATAAGTATACACGAGATCCCCCTCTCTCCTCTTCTCCAGAGAAGCTTTTTATATTCTTGTCGTAAATTATATGTCATTTCATCACCCTCATCGTGCATGCTTTTTTTGCTGGAGCAAATGGGGAAAATAGATGGAAATTTTCGGGGAGAGAGGTGTGCTAAGGATAATGTTCCACCTTGTTAGCGAAAACATGTTTATAAAGACATTTTTAAGTATGCATCTTTTTATCCAGCAATTTTTTAAGTAACTTCCTTTGTCGCTTTTTTTATATTTTTATGGGTTTTCTTAACAAGCCATAAAAAATTGATGTATGAGCGACACAGGTTTCGGGTGGAGTGGCGGTTGAAGCCTTATTCTTAAAAAATGTGGAAAATGGATTTTCTAGGAAAATTGTCTCTTAAATGAGCTCCTCATTTTTTCTGGAGGAACAAGAAAATTATATGATCTCTGGTGACCAGCAAACTTGTAATTTCCTTTTCGAGGAAAACACATTTTTCTTCTCCTTTCTCCCACAGAGGCCATATAATATACTTCACATTCTGGAGAGTGTCTGAGGCTGGACTGGAGAAAAAAAGGAATTTTGGAAGGTATACAGGGAAAAGGAATGCGATAAAAAAGCACGCGAGGGAAGAAGAAGGGAAAAAACATAATTTTCGTGAGAGAGGGAACAAGCTTCCCCCCAAAAATATATAATCTTCTTTTTTTTGTCCAGGACTCTTGCTCAAATGAAGGTAACAGCGTGTGTGTGAAAAAATGCTGTTATGGAACTGGAATTGGAAGCTTTTTACATAATTATATTATATCATCAGGAAAAGCAGAAATGATTCCAGAAGTTCCAGAGGATATCATCAATATACGGTTTTTGACTGTCTCCCACAAAAAATGGTGGTGGTGGGTGGATTGTAGCCAAGTGAAAGTGAAAGCCATATAGTCTCTTACTTCAAGGGTCACTTTTTTCCTACTTATTCCGCTCTGCTATGCTGGAGAAAGATATGCGCAGGAATATGGAATTATATTTATATATCTTATATGTTCTTTTGTCTGAATCTTAACTCAATCTCCGTTTATTTTTTTTCCTTCTTCGTCGTCGTCGTCCTGTACACATGTTCCCATTCCGTTTAAGAGCGAAAGAAAATACCATATCATTCCACTCTGTACGGATTTTCTTCTTCTGTTGCTGGAAGCTTTAGAGAGAGAAAGCTATTAGGAGGAATGACTCAACTGGAGAAAGCTTCCATACATTTTTCCTACTTTATAATGTGATATTCCTTCTCATCTCTCTTCTCATTGCTTGCCTCCTGCCTCGTTCTCTCGTTGACAATGTGCGGAGACTCCGAGTGGAAACCAGACTTTTTTGCTCCAGCACCAGCTTCCAATCCTCCACAAATATATGGGAGGCTGGAGAGAGAGGAAAATGAGAGCGGAGGAGTTTTTTTTACTGGAGAAGGGAATAAAACATGGGTTGATGGTATAAAATATTGTGTGAGTGAATGCATATACCCTTAGCCTTGGCCCTCGTGATAGCAAAAGCTCCCTTGCCAAATTAGCTTTTTCCAGAGGAGAAAAGGAGGAGTGCGAGTCCTTCTATCCAAAACTTTCTCCAGAATCGAGTCTCCTTCCCTAACAAAATAATATTTCCCTCGTTCCTCTCTCTCTTACTCGCTTTCTCTCTCTCGCTCTTGTTCCAGTTCCAGATTATTAACAGTTCGTGGACTACACTTTCACTTCCTTTCTCTCGCGTGAGAAAGTTCTCTTCCCAATTTTACCCCGAAAAAAATTATTTAATCTTTTTATGAGAAAAGTTATATATTTCCATACAGAGCTTTCCAATTTTCACAACGAAAATTCCATGCTGGACACAGATTCAATACTGGGAAGAAGGTGGTGGTGATGATGTTGGTGTGAGGTGTGAAGTTTTGAGGGTGGATATGTGTGGATGTGGATAAGTTCCAAGAGTTATTCTCGCGTGTGTGTCGCGTCGCGTGTTTTCATCTTTTTTTCTGATGGAAAAGTGTGAAGAAGGAGGGAAAAGGCCTGACGAGTGAAGGAGAGAATATTTTTTTTTGGAACACTGCTCAAGATTCGGAACCCAGTTAGATACTCACATGGCAAATCCAGATGACCCTTTCCAAGGCCGGGGGGCTGTCAAGTTGGTTGCCATTGTGGATACGGTAAGTTAATTGCCAGAAAATTAACTGAAAAATCTTAAAAGTTAATTAAGAAAATTAAAATCCATAAAATTTAATTTTAAAAATTTGGTTTAGATCCTCGCGGCAATGCTCCTATGCTTCTACGGCGTCAAGTGGGTGACACAAAGTGAGACCCTGACGGACGAGGTTTTTAAAGGGCCCATCACCCTTGAATCAAGTTTGGAAACTATCAGACTAATTAAATAACTAATTTTTTCACCTTTAATTATTTTTTGTGTAAAAATATGTTAATTGTCGTTTTTCAGTTATTCGACACAATGCTATCCTCATCTGGGTCTCGGTGATCATTATCCACTCGATGCAACTTGTTATGTCTTTAGTACTCCTCAGCGGAGTTTACGATGTGAGATTTTTTTAACAAAAAAAATTATGGCATTATTTTTTTCATGATCTCAAAAAAATTACTAAATTTTCTCCAGGAGGATCCCGAGGATGCCCTCGGCAAGTGCCAAATGTGGTGGTGTACAGCTTTGATGCTCTTCATGGCTCTCGGAGTTGAAGCAGCTGTCACCGGCTATCTCCTCATTCTCGGTCATTCCGGAATGCAGCCCATCTCAATGGCCATCTTCTTTCTGAAATTTATCTTCCGTCTCATTGGCGTCACGAACGTGAGGAAATTCATGAAGAACTTGAAGAAGGCACCTCCCAACTCCGTTCATCAGAAAGTGTACATCCGCTCGAAGACAATTGGCCCACCGCCCTCAAACTATATTCGCTACTGAAACAAAAAAAAGAAGAAAGTAAATCTATATTTTTCTTTACTTTCCTTCTCCTCTCCTTTCCAACAAAAAAAACTTCTCCTGAAAAAAAATGAAACTTTCTCCTCATTTTCCAAATTGGAATACTTGTGACGATATATATTGTATCTTTCAGAAGCTTTCATGTGAACAAAAAACAAAAAAAACTCTGAATTATAATTTTTACAAGGGAAACAAAAGGAAGAATATTTGGGATAAAAAAGATGTTTTTATCCAAGTTTGCCGAACGATAAAAGAAAAAAATGAATTTACTTACGATTAGCTTAGATAAATATTTAATATAAAGACAATTACTTACTCGAGTTAAGGACATTTTAGAAAAAATATATGGAAAAGTAGAATTATTCCATGATTTTTTACTGTATCCAAATTGTTCGAGTATGATTTGGCTTCTTTTAATAATACACTAAACTAACTAAACTTGTTCATTAAACAAAAATTAACTAGAATTTATGAGACGGAAGTTTACACGATCAAACATCTTCTTGATCATCATCCTCCAAATACACCTTTAGTCAGACAGACACGAACATATTTGTAAAAATTTTACAAAAGGACATCAAATCAAAATTTGCAATATTAAACACAACTTAAACAAAGAAGACACCGGATTTAATTGTACCTAAAAAAGGATGAAAAGGTATATGAAATAATTCGTACATGCATTTACATCTCACCAAACATTTCAATCTGACATCATGACATGAACATATAAAACAACAATTTTCATCATCGAAATTTCTTCAATTCTCTTCTTCTCACTATCAATCTCACAAAATTTAGTTAATTAAAGTTAACTGCTAGTCCACTCTACTAGACATTATGTAAACCAAACTTCGATTTTGTCGGCTGGCTGACAAAAGTTTTAGGAACGCAAATTCCTTGTAGAAAACGAATATGTACCTTAAAGGTCAAATGTAGCTCAATAATATATAATTAAATCCTCTATAAATATTACAAAAAAATATTTAGGTGCTTCTCAAACAATTTACTGAAATTAAAAAACAACAGCTATAATCATATAAAGACAGTATTTGTAATTAGGAGTTTTTTTTGTAGATTGAAGCTTTATTACAAAACTGCTTTTGTATCCACACTGTTACTTGAAATGGTAAAAATGTTAGCCAATACGTGCCAGCAAAGGTGTTTTTCAAAATTTTCTCAAAATTTCTATCATTTTTATGGGAAAGTAAATATCGTGATTGTGAAATATATCCGACCTCTAAACTGGTCACTTTAATAACCTTTGCTTAGATGTTATCCACATGATTGAGTGGCTTATAAAGAAATGCATTTTAGGAATAGGAATTTTTGTAAATTTTTTTGTAGTTTGTAGTTTAGTTATTAAAGGTAAAAAATGCTAGTTTTTCCCAGAGAACAATTTCCGTCCTTCGACAAAAAAACAAAAAAAAACAATTTTCTGTTACAAAAAATTTTTGCAGGCAAAATATATAAAAAGTTGTATAAAGGACACTAGGGAAATTTAGAACTGCCGTAGATTATAATGTAGTGCATTTATGTATATTTAAATAGAGTGCAAAATTTTACAAGTAAGTATTTAAATTTACAAACTGTTCTTGTGTGTATTTAACACATTTGTTATAAAACAAGTACTTCATGCAATAGTTTGCGCTAAGACTTTTTAATACGCGAAAAGGTAAAAAAGCTTCTCGATTTTTTCGCAAGCCGGTTAACGTCGCAAAAAAATGTAATTTTTGGTAGAATATTAAATGGAGAATATTTTCAATTCAAGTTTCAAGAAACGAACAAAGGTTGAGTATGAAGAAAATGGAGAAAAAGTAAAATGCAAGAAAAACATGTGTGTATTCCGTATCTCGCTCTTTCATTCTATACCGTCAATTTTCCCATCTCTCGACTCATCCATTCTCAGAGAATATACGAGCAACAAAAAAGAAGATTAAAAAGTTTAAAGTTTATAAAATTATAGTTTCTATATATCTAGCCTTTACAAGTACAATTATATTTAGTATGCTAAAAAAGTACATTTTACGCAGTTGATCGTTTTTTTTGAAAAAACGCCTTAAAACTATATTAATTAAAATTCTTGGATTAAATGATTGGTGTGGGGTGGGGATGGTCGATGTAGATATCTGATGAATGTAAAAAAATGTCTTCAAGTCTTAAGCAAACCAATGGAAATTAACTTCTCTATCCAATTCAAAGACAACGCCGATGTATATGTCAAAGGTTAAAAAAAGATATGATCAAATGACAAAAAAAATGATGATGTGCAATAAATTCGTTAGCAAATAAAGACAGATATCAATAAACTATATACTCAATTATGACGAAGAATTAATTATTAATGAACGTAATGACAATAATACTAAGAGCTCGTGGACGCATGTTCAGTTTATACTTTTTTCTGGGTCACTGTTATGGTTTATTGTTTTAATTCCCTCTTTTTAAAAATTTTGGATGGATGCAACACAAGAATTTTGGAGCTGGTGGTCAAGCGGTGTGTATCCTTTTGATTTTAGAGATGCCAATTTTTGGAAATCTTTTTTGGAGCCAATTAAGAGAGAATGTCATCCTTCTCGGATTTACTTTTTGCCATTAGGCAATGGAGCACCTGGGGTAGGATCATTGCTATTGCCGTTCCCCTGAAACAAAATGAAGAAGAATTGGAATTTTAGTTTATTAAAAGATTATTTTAATTTTTAAACGATTTTCGAACATATTTTTAAAGCTTACTCCTCCTCCAGCTGCTACCAATGCGATGGTTGCAGCAATGAATGCGACGACAGAGAAGATCTTCATCTTGTCAAAAAGGGCGTCTTCTGGCCTCTGGAGGACTTTGGGCTGTCTTCTGAATTCTTCTAGTTCGGTTTGCGATTTCCTCTTCAAGACGAGGAAGAGAGGGTGTATTGTGATGTCGAGAACCCGAGAGTTCGCCCTTTTTATACTCGAACGGAGTCATTAAAGAGCATGCGCAATATGAATGATTAATTATAAATACTGCGCAATTTCCTCTAAAAAACAATAAGAATATTACAAATATTTATCTTTGTTTCAAGGGGAAAACATTAAAAAATCATTGGGACATTTAATTGCGAAATTCAATGAGGATTTTAATGAACGATAAAAAATTGGAATTTGACACATCGTTACGTTACGTAATTTAAATTCCATTATGAAAATTTGAGATTTCTTCAATGAAAATATTGTAAAGTGTGCACTTCAAAAAATCAGAGCAACTATATATAGAAGAAGAGTAACTTGAGATCGATTTCATGGTCCAAAATGTTAAATCCGGATCGGACTGGCTTTTTGGAAAAGCACAAATTTTGTGTTCTGCGACGAGACTGGGTAGAAACAGGTTTCATTTACTACGCAAAACATCTTAGACAAATATGTTGACAATAATTAAAAACTCACTCCGGGATGATGAGGATCTTGGCAATAATTTATAATTTTCTCCGTCCATTTTGTGGGAAAGCAAGCGCAATGGTGAGAAGAGAAAGACAATGTTGTAACATTTGGGAATTGCTCCACTAAATTGACGTTACCAGTTTTGGTTAAAATTGATATTTATCCTATTTTGATCCAGGTTGATCCATTTCATTTGTAGCAAAGATGTTTGATATTGAAGTTGGGTTTGGGTTGAAGGGGATGCTGTTCATCCTAGCTGCTTTTATTGTTGTCGAGATGCTCTCGAATTTTGCAAATGCTCAGAATTTTACTGATGAAGGACTACAATTTACGCATCCATTGTTCAAAAGACATGCCTACCAAAATGTGAGTAGAAGTTTTATTATTTTTATAAGCAAGTTCAGAATGTCTCGTCGTAACTGCACTCGAAGATTTTGGCAACTCTCAGAATAACGAATTGTACCCTGAAAAGCCAAAATAAGAAAATCGCATGTTGCCCCAAAAATTAATTAAGATTGACACGTATTTAGATATGTTCTAAAAATATAAATAAAGTCAATAAATTTCGTTTTGAGAATGTAGTATACTTTATTTACAGATTTCGGGAGTGATTTAGTTACGCCAGGATGGGATGCATGGTCAGACATGTGCACATGTACAAGCACATTTTTCCTTGTTCAAATACATTTTCCTGGAATTTCATTCGTCATCGGAATTCAAGGAGCAGCTCATTTCTTAGAATAAAACTTAACCATTGTCTTTCTCTTGGAGTTGAATAAAAATACTTTTTAAAAATAAATTTTTTCACGTTTGCTAATTTCATCTCGAAGAAATATATCCATAAATTGCTGCAAAAAACATGGACAAATCCTCCATCTCAACAACCGTTCTCCTGTTCCTCATGAACCTGCCCTTTTTCGGGCACGCCCTCTTCGAGTACATTTGTGACGAGAAGCACCTTTTCAAGCCTTATTTACACGTATACAAGGCGAGAAAAGGTCCGAGATTACTGGACGTCGGACCTGGCTTCCACGACTTGGCTGAACATATGAACGTTTACGTTTGCATCAATGGCCCGTACCAAAAGAACACATTATTTCATATTTTTAAAAACTTCGTTCTCGATTTTTCAATGTGGGTTACTTTTTGTCCAGAGCGTATCTCTACTTCTCCAAAACGTCTGACCTTGGTGAAGTCTACGAAGCCCCACAACTGAAAAAATATGCGCACACCTGCGAAATGTATAATGTTCAACCGCGAGAAGGGTCCGCTTCTGTTAAGGAAGTTCAGCTTCATGTAAGAATTTTTTCCATGAAATTTTTCTCCAGTTTTGGTCCAGTTAATTCTGCATAAACTAATATTTTCTTCCCCAGTTGAGGGCTGTCCTTCTTCTAGGCGATCCGGAGGACTACCGACGAGTCTCCATTCAGAAATTTACAGCTCCCTACTTTTTCCCCAAGGACCAACTCAACCCTCTTCCAGAAACAGATCCAGGCTACGTTCCAATGCCAGCTCACTTCATCAACGCGACAAGCCTGGTAATCATTGGACAGTCGGAGTGTACCCTTTCCAAAGGAAGCAAAAACACACTAATCAAAATCCGACCTTTCATCTTCCCTCCACCCGCAGCAGGAGAGCCTGAATCAGGCTACCTTTGCAAACTTGGGTTCAAAAGGTTACTGGAAAAAGAGAGTCTGCCCGGCAGCACACCAGAGGATCGAGCTCGCGCCTTTGCTTTGATAAATGACGAAGCAATTCGAGTGGAGAGATGCGAAGCGTCGCCCACATTTGATCTGGACTCGGCGCAGAGTGCGCATGACTCTGCGCAGGAAGAAATTGACCACGTCGACAAGGAATGGGACGACAAGAAGTCGGACCACTTGCAAAATTTTAATAAACTGGTGGACGCCGTCCTGACACCTCTCACAGAGGAGAAAGCCAAACTAGAAACAAAAAAGCTGGAGCCTGACATCAAGCCGAAAGAAGTTCGGAGGATTGAGAAGCAGCTGGCCAAGTTGGACGACAGGATGGATGTGGAGGAGGCAAAGAAGAAGAGGCTGGAGAAAGCTTTGGATTCTATCAGTCAGGATGTCTTGGATGGGGCGGATGCACTCAAGGGTGCTTCTCCAGCGGAGACGAAGGGGATGAATGCAAAGAATGATAAGGACGCTGCGAATACTTTGAAGGAGGAATGGGTCAAGTTGAGGGATCAAGAAACTCCTCCTGCGGTGCAATCGGATATTGACTCGAAACAGAAGGAATATGAGGATGCGGCCAAGAAGGCTCTCGAGTCAGCGAGGGAATATCAGTGGGCGTTGAGTGACTTGCAGATCGTTTTGTCAAGGATGAGGCAAAATGTGGAGAAGGCGAAGATGTTCCAGAGGTATCAGCCTTCATCGTCTTCCAGGGGCTCGAGTAGGAGTTCAGCAAGGATGCAACATCTCAATATCAACCCGGAGGGGACAATGCCTCTCGTTATTACTGTGGACGAGGAGGACTGCGAGAAGTTGCCTGTGTTGGAGGGAGACGGTGGGGAATGTAAGAAGGGGAAACCGGATAAGGAGCATGCTTGTCACTTGTTTAAAGCGACTCTGGGCGTGGATAATCCTTGGGAAAAATCGGATGGCGGTGGTGGAGGAGGAGACCCTTCAGCAGGAACTGGCAATGGGACTGGAACGGCACCGTCTCCTCCTGAACCTCAACCAGGCGCTAGAGAGGATCTCTGGAAAAAGGATGTTTTGGAGTTGATCGGAGACATATTTGCGACCGCTTGTGACAGAATTCCGAATGTGAGGAAGATGGTCAAGTTGGTTAGTCACGTGATGGGATTATATTTAACTGACAGCAAGATCTTTAACATGAAACCAAGTAATGTCAGCGTGTGTAATTTTTTTCTTAAAAACTTTCTCTTTTCGTTCGAGAAAAACATGAAGATATTTTTGCTATTTTAAAGATTTGTCAACGGACACTTGCATCAACTTCAAGTTCGCTAAGGACCTGAAGCTACTCGGCACCTCCGGAGGAGGCCCAACATCTGGAGACATTAGTTACAAGGAGGAGAAATCCTTCTGGAACACGATCAAGTTGGCTTTGAAGGATTGTAAATTGGACGGGCGGCGACTTGCTTTCAAAGATATTTCTCCAGTAAGAAATTAAATTGGCTATTTTTTCCTGGAGAATTATAAAAATAAGTTTATAAATTTGTTCAGGTGGAGGGAAAATACCAATTCTTGAAAGATCCCGGTTCCGACCGAGAAGCCGCCCACGACATCATCTTCCACAAGGAGCAAGCCGACCTCGAGTACAACTACAACTGGCCAATAGACATCAACTGGAAAATGTTCGTGACTGTGATGGGTCTCTGCATGTCCAACTACGAGAAAAAGATTCCTCTCATCACCTCCAGATTCTTCTCCTTGTACACAGAATACTTCCTCATCCCCCTCCGGGAAACTTGGATAAATCCGAAAGACAATATGATATTTCAATTTGTTCTCGGAGAGTTTTACAACGGAGAGGCGGAGTTTTGGGCGGATATGTGTATGGAAGCTAGCTTCATCTCTGTGGGACAAAGGGACTACAGACCGCCGAGAAGTGTGCTTGTCAATTGCGCCTCAGAACATAATTATTTTATTAGTGGTCAGTTTAAGGGGGACCCTGAATAAATAAATAATTTCAACAAGAAACTTGCCAAGCTCCAACATTTTATGTTTGAAAAACAAACAAATTAATACCTTTGAGGATACACGACACCAATTTGGGTGCGAATTCCAATGAGAATGGTATGTAACCTTTCGTTCCAACCCAACTACCAATGCTTCCCCAGGAAGTTCCACAATGGCATAATGCTGTGCGTAATCAAAGTTCCATGGTTTTCCATTCGGAGAAATTGTTGTTGCGCTCGAACTATCATCGGCTCTGGTTCGAACTCGGAGAAAGGTGGTCATATTTTGAAGGAATCGTGCCACTGAGACATGCGTACAACTTGTTCAAACTTTCGGAAACATTGCATTGGTTGGATGGTGGTTAGCAGTAATATTACAGATGAAAGAAACAACAGAAACAAGTCTGCATGGCCGAAGAAATATTTTAAAATCGTTATGCATTGTTTGATTGATTCAACGGTCAACATTACGATTGCTTCGTTACGATCTTACGATACTTATTCTGAACCAGAGCAATACATGGTTTATTCCATTTTAAATTTAGATTTGACATTGTTTCTCAATGGGGAGTTTATAATATCGCCTGAATTTGTAAGATTTATACATAACTGAGCATTATAGATTTTAGTTTAGAGTGGGCACAGCGAGAAGGGCGGTTAATCCCATCAAGATGAACGGTGCCAATAACAAGACCTTGCTAGCGACAATGTTTCCACCTTTGCTGTTGCTGTTATTCCCTTTACGAGAACAGAACGTACCTTGGACCTCATAGTTTCCGCTTTTAGACACACCATTGATGTCCTGGCATTCGGGGTTGCCGAAAGTACAAAATCTGAAGCTTACAGACTTGACGATAGTTTTACCACTGGGAAGCTTCAAAGTGCCTGTGAGTGCTACCCGGGAGCAGAAGGCATTGTCCTCTGTGTAAAGGATTAAAGTATAAATTAGTTTTGAGGAAGCATTACAGTTGCACGATTATCGATGAAAACTATTCATGCTCGTAACGTTATACCAGACTTGTCAGTACTGTCGCTGTCCTTAAATTTATAAAATATAGCTGCGTGAGTATCGCCAACTTCTCGTCCTAAGACGACAGCTTCATCCTTCGTCACTGCTCCCTCTTCCTCTAACGATTTGGCCATTTCATATACCATCGTATCAGCCGCAATCAAAAACATGCCGGACCGGATAGCGCACGCTTTCTCTTCCTTCGAACTGGATGCCTTACCCTCGTTGTCCAAGCAGGCCTTTTGGTCACATGTTTCAGTTTCATCGTGACATGTCAGAGCTGAAGCAACAAAAATATATGGCCACCAAAACATTTAGCCTGTGATCAAATGCGTGCGTGGATTCGAATTTAAAATTTTTTTCTTGTCAATCGTCAAAAATTCGTGTAGTACCATCAGTAGCAGGAGCGATTAACACGAGTGCAGCGAGAAGGTGGAGAGCAACAATGACGGAGGATAAGCCAGTCATGCTGATAACAGGGAAGTGACCAATTTCTGAGAATGGAGGTGCTGATCAACTGCTTCATTCAACCTGACCAAGGTGTCGAGTGAATACAAGTCCGCAGAAGAATCCGAACAATGATATCGAGAGGAAATTCTGTAATTTTATTATTATTTTTGTTTACTCAGCAATGGATCTGAAATGGGTTCCCATCAACTACTATAACATCAGGAGAAGTGAGGAGCACTGGAAATTGAAGCGATAGTGTTGAGTCATCGCTTTTACGCTACGCTCTGTTGCGTCCCACGACGCCCCCTCCGCCCTCTGCCTCTCAATATGTACTCGTACTTCAACCTGCCAAATTGCTCCGCCTCGCTCATTTGAATAACTTTCATAAACTCGATTGGCGACGTTCGTTTTCCTTGTCCACGTTTTCCGAACATTCGTTATTCCCAGTATTTTGCGCACTTTCAGAGTCGATTATGGAAGAGGAAAAGGAGTTTCAAAGAACTTCAGAGAAGGGGGACAGATTCTGGAGGAATGTTATGCCGCCGCGGGAGGATGCAAGTTGTAATCGATATGTTAAACGCTAAAGGCTGTTGACTTAATTTGAATAGGAAAGGATCGAAGGATGAAAACAACCAAAATGAAACTGGGCTAAAGCATTGGAGACGACGACTCAGAATCAGTCGAATAAAATAGTTGATAGTTTGCTGTTTTCACATGAGTATTTTTTAAAGAAATTCAAACCTTGAATTAAAAATTGAATGAAATTGGTACTTCATCAAAATTTATTTGACCAAAAATATGGCTTTTAAGATACACACGGTTCGTTTGCCTAAAATGGATAACACAAGTTATCCATTTTCAATTTCATCGTCAATATTAAGTTTGTTTGATTTTAAAGAGTCCTCAAACCGCTTTTTTCTCCTCACATGAAAAGTCTATTTCGTAAAGTGGAAATTCGAGAAGGGGAGACCTTTCGAAGAATTGGGAGAAGAGTGATCAGATTTTGGAGCCTTGGAGGAATGCATTTCCATCGAAGATACAAACAAATTGTACTAGCTTTTTCGGATATATTGGTGAGCTTGCAATATTTCAGAGGATGGAACCAACAGTAATAAAATAAATAAGAAATATTATAATATCGTAATTTGTAATGCACTTTTATGTGTACCCAAAATAGTCAAGTAGTCAATGTTCACAGAAAGTTTCATTGGTTTATTGCATTTTACATTTAAACATCCTCTCAATTTGGATTTAGAAGTCAGTAAAAGCGCCTGAATTCGTACGACTTATGCAACTTATTCATGAGTGTTATACAAAACAGTACAGTTAATTACGGAGTTTAGTTTGGATCTGGAGCAGGCAGAAATCCTGTTATTCCCATCAAGACGATCGATGCCAAGAACAAGACTTTGTTAGCGACAATCTTTCCACCCTCATTGACGTCATCCCCATTGTGCGAACAGATGTCAGTTTTTATCGTAACATTTTTGTCGTCAGAACTCAGCGTCCAATCCTTGCATTGGACCTTGCCGAGGGAACAACCTTTGACGACTGCAGTCCTCACGAGAGTTGTACCGCTGGGAAGATTTACAGATTGAGTGACCACTAGCTTGGAGCAGTGGGCATGAGTAGCTGAAATCAATAATGTATACATTTAGTTTTGAGGATGCGTTAAGGTTTCAAGAGTAAAACTATTTAAGTTCATAGGAAATAGGTTCCACACCATCGCTATCGTCGGCATCCTTTATTGAATCGAATGAAGTCTTCCGTAAGTCATAATATTGGTACACACGTACGTCAGCGTCATCAGCTGTCAGGGTTCCCGCAGCCACTGATTCGTTCAATGATTTGTTAAATTCTGCGTCCAATTCGTCTCTAAACTCCTTAAGACCCATCTCATAAGCGACTGACCGCAACAGGCAATTGTCAACCGTCTCCGAGTTGGATGCCTCCTTCTCCGGGCACGTCTCTTTGTCGCATGATTCCACTGTGTGAAAACATTTCAGAGTTGAAGCTATAAAAAATATAGAGAAACCACATTTTAGTCGGAGGTCGGAGATCAAAAACGCCTGCTTGAATTGATGCCATTTATATGTCTATTTTCAATCGTCTAAAATGCATGACGTACCATCAGCAGAAGGAGTGATTACAACGAGTGCAGCGAGAAGGTGGAGAGCAACAATGACGGAGAAATAGCCAGCCATGCTGCTCACAGGGGAAACTGAAGTGACCTATTTCTGAGAATGAATACGCTGACCAATTATTGCTCTTCAATCTAGGATGTGTCGAGTGAAGACAAAAGCATAACAGAGCGTACAAGAACCTGAAGAAATGTTCTAGAGAAAAATTCTGTAATATGAAACTATAGCCAGAAGGTACAAAATATCTGAAATAAAAATACCAGCGTCGGGATCGAAATATCATTGGTAACAGACCTGGTGACAGTAGTACGGGAGTTGTTCCTGGAAGAAACCCGTTTTGGATCTAATGCTAACCGTTCCCATGCAGTACACCCCTGATGTTCCGCGTCGACTGATACCTTCTTGTCCGACGACATGTTTGCTTTTGATATTGCAAGAGGTCAAATACAGTCCACATTAATACAATTATTAATTGATGAACTCAGTGAGAATTTGGAGGATAGCAGGAAAACCAATGAGAAACATTCAGGAATTTAAAACGCCCTACTTTCCCCCCAATCAGCCCAATCCTCTTTCAGAAACAGATCCTGGCTAAGTTCCAATTCCAATGCGATCTCATTTCGCAAACGTGAAGAGCCTAGATGAAGACTAGATGTGATTGAACAAAAAAGTAGTAACTACACTAAATTGGTTTTTTGTCACTTTTCAATTTTGTCTACAATTTCATTTTTTCTATATTTGTTTTAGGGTTCGCAAACGCGCACTTGCAAATTCCGATGTGGAAGGAGAAAATTCGGGAAGGGGAGACTTTTACAGATTTTCGAAGAACTGGGAGAAAGTGACAAGAGAAAGTTGACTTCAGATTGAAAGAAAAATAAATAAATATGAATAGTCGAGAGAAAATGTTCTCCTATCACGATTCAATGAAATATTGTACGATCGTTATGCAT
>JAQFZW010000750.1:0-43632 GCA_034687055.1 Heteromurus nitidus | reverse complement strand
TACATGTACTACTTGTGTAGTACAGGGTCTGAAAAGTAGTACTGTACTGCCGAAAGTAGTACGGATCGCCACCTAACATATGTCCCTTTTCCAAGGATCATCCGATATGATTTTTTATGAAACGTTATTTATGTGACGAAGGTATACACTATGAACTCCTTCGTGGGTCACTAAACTTTGCCTGCTTTGGCTTCTTCGATGTATTTTACGGACATGTTTCATCAATTGCATTCACTTGTCTTCTCATTGTCATCGTCAGCAAGGACCCTGTTTGGGCTCGAATGTATTTGTTGTGCTGAAAGTTTGGAGACGTATTAATTTTCGTGTTTTTGTTGTTCCTGTGCATTTGAGATAACATTTTTCGTGATAAAATTGTGGAGGAATTAACTGAATTAAGAATTAGAAAAGCATTTTTGTGTGCTTAGTTTTCACCCAGTTTCCAGTTATGTTTACAAACATTTTTACTTCAAAGTACGACAAGAAATACTACACGATCACGATCAGCATTTTGTTTGAAAAGTGGTTTTAAACTTTACTGTTTTAATAGTTTAAATTTTATTATACAGTGCTTTTACATGTTTATTAATATTAATCCGGAGTAACTTTTATTTTTGTCTTGTAGAAATCGACGTGCCGTCTACCGATGACGCCAGATGTTTTACAGTAACTGCGACATGGCGCCTGGATAGCACAGTTTACTAGAGTGTATTGACGACGGTGGGTGGAGAAAGCAAGAACTGATACCAAAGAAAAAGACTCGAAGATTTTGCACTGGCAAACATCCTAATATAATGTAGTCTCGAAATATATGGCGAAGAAGGTCGGTGCGAAAGTGGATTTCTTTATGATGCTTCCTCGCTAAAACAATTTAGAGATTCAAGATTACGTGGGGGACAGAGATCGAGGGGTGGACGTGGACTGAGAGAAAAGTTCTGCAATTTTACTGATTTAAATAACACCATAATCGCCAGATTTGGGAACAATTTTTCGTAAGTTGGAAAACAATAAACTTGTAAGAAACCTCACACAGATTACATTGCTTGTTGATCCCCTTACTTCCCCTTCAAGCCATTTTGTAGATTAGGTTTTAGGCCTGCAACAGGTTTGAAATTAATCTTCATGTATTTATCTATCTCGCAGGTCGCAGGTGGTCACCTTGAAAGAAGCTTTTGGGTTACAATGGCACGTTCATTTGGGAAGGAAGATGGTGACAAAGAGAATTCAAAGAAACATTCGCAAGCTCCAGATCCGAAACCGGAAGGTGCTGCATGGAATGGGGAAGGATCTTGTGGGGGCGAAGATGATGCGGACTCGACAGTCCAAATAGTTAACGATGTGCGTGAAGAAATTAGAGAGGATGCAGCTGAGGGACACCATCTGTACTTGGATTTTGTTCGTACTGAAATTATGCGCAGTGGCATGGAGGTGGATATGCAATGTCTTAGTGGACTTGGTCGATCAAATGAACAAGCTGCCAGTGATATAGTTGACCCACAAAGGTTGGTTTCGTACATTTTGTGAAAACGTAGCTTTAGGAAAGAATACATTGAACATACTTAAATAATTTTGTGTTATAATTTCATTTCCAGACTAATGGATTGGACTAGAGCCGGACAGGAGCTTCGTCAGCTTGCAGATGCTTTTTCTAGATCCAAAGAAAGACAATCAGTGAAACAACGAGCACAAGATCTAGCCTTAGACTCACTGGATTGTGAAAATTTTTTCCAACTACTCCAAGAGCTTTTTCAGGTAGTTGCCAAAAATGATTTTAGCATGTTGTTCGATATTTCTGTATAGTTTTGTCAGTTTTGTGCATTTGCGCTATTTTTGCTCTGTCAGACTCTCATGCAGCTATCTGTTTCAGGTGGCGGCGAAATTCGTGATGGCTTTGTCTTTCTATATTTTACTTGTGAGCTTGACTATTGTTTCCAAACTTTTCCAACCATGCTATTTTGTCGTGTGCAATGATTTTGTTCGTTAATTATAGGGTGGTGGTGTCACTCGAGAACGAATCCTCGTCCTGTTTTTCTTTTGCGCTGATGTCGCTATTGAAGCCCTTAGAAGAGGTTTTCATCAAACCTTCCACCAGTTACTTCGCTGGTCACTAAAGTATATCGTGTCAAGTGTTGCTGAGTACGTTCATTCGGTTGGAGGTTGGGTAAGTCAAATACCAAAAATACTGTAGCAAATTGTGTAATATAAATGAGTAATTTTTCTTTGTATAAATCCACATTTTGAGACGTTTTAAATATTTGTTTGGTTCCAGGGAGTGGTATTGAGGCAATCACTTGATATTGCATATAATGTCACTGCATGCTGTGCCTTTGTTGCTGTTGTAGCAGCTTGCGTTGTGTATATTCGAAGAAATTTGAGCTGAGGACTGCTGAAAATAATTCGGATTGCAGGCAATATTACGTAACGTCCAGTAAACTCATCGTTTATCAAAATTTTCATTTTCGCATTACACGTTCGAGATGTTATTTATAATGGATGGCAAGCCAGAAACCGTCTTTCTAACTTTCATGTACGATAATAGACTCTACCTGTACTTTTAAGTTCGTGATACTGTTTATCAAAGTTTTCCGTAAGTGGAGTGCATTCATGCTGAAGATGCATGTAGGTGTTACAGATTCTGATTTCTGAACTTATATTTGCTCAATACATGTAGGTAAAAGTTCATAGGTCAATAAGTTTCTCATTTTGTTTCAAACGTTACAGATTTAAAAGTTGCAATTACTTATAAAAAAATATTTAGTACGGCTTGCCAAGCTAAGCCCTATGTAGCACTGTTATGTTAGTTATGATTTTGAAAAATAAATATAACATGTTTTGATATTGTTATTTGAAAGATTGCGTAAACAAGTTGTTTATTGTTGCATATATGTTTTCTTAAAATGGAACAATAACAATTTCAGTAAATTTAAATTTTGTAAGTCATCATACGATTATTACATTTTCGATAGCAGATTGAAATCAAGGAATTCCTCATGTTTCATTCTGAATAAACAAGTAATCACATCCTTACAGACACACCATAAATAACCATCGTATTTAGTTCCGGACCATTAATGTGTAATTTATGTAATAAAAATGCCTATTATAAAGTAACATAGAAAATTAAATTATCATTTTGCTTGAGACATTTCATCATGTAGTAGTTTTCGGAGTTACCCTTAAATATGGTTAGCAAATCTGAGCTATCTGACTGACAAGGAGATAAATATATCTTAGTAAAAATCTGGGCATATTTGCGAAGAGCGAAAACAAAATGAAGCATGATTGACAGGATTTAACAAAGTGTTTGTACAAACTCAACTCTCGAAAAATATCTTAAAGTCTAGCTAACAATTAGGAGAACACAGTAATATCCTTTCTTTTATATAACTCAAAATATCAGCAGCGCTTCCAACATAAGTTACCGGCGAAGATTGCAAATGATCATTTGGCATAACATAGCATATAGTTTTTACTGCGTTGTAAAAATACGGAGTGAAATGTTGGATAATGGATAACAAAACTACCAAAGTACGAAGCCTTCTTCGTTGCCTCCAGCTTTGTAAGAAAGCCGTTGCATTGATTGTGCTCTGCAGTTGACTTCGTTCTATGACTGTTTCTGGTTCGCCAACAGGCGTCACGCTCATCATTGTGAGTTCTTTCCTAGTGGTCACAAAAAACCTAAGAAAATCTTGAAACTTTTGAATTTGAAGTAAACCTCTATTCTACAATCCTTCAATTTCTACGGATTGCACAAAATGTGTAATAAGCCACACAAGGCCGAATAAAAGCATTTTTTGTAGTTTTCTCACAACCATGAAACTTACTAAAAAAGAAAATCTCGAAGACAGTGTACTTTTAAAACTTAATGACAGAATAACAACGGTTGCAGTAACAAATTTCAAACACGTTTTTGTTTCCCATTCAAATCATAAACCAACAGCAGTGTATATATTGCTATTATTTCTAAATGAAAGAATTATTTTTGATTCTTTCTCCCGTAAGCTCATCTATATTTTGACATTCCATGATTATCCGTCTTTTAATGACTAACTGTATTTCATATCTTTCACGTTATAAGCCTGCCCGGAGAATTTTTGAAATCCGAGGTATTAATTTTGATCGAAGTAGTTCGTGTACGTACTTATAACTATCAGTACTTGCACTGATGAGAGTGTATTTTTATAACGGTGTTACGGGAATATGTCGAATATATCTATTCAAAATATCTATTTTGAGAAAACAACCAAAAGAAATAGGGGAGTGATACGATTGTACTTGCAAATAGAATATGCATAAACGACGTATGTATACAATATTCACGATCTCACGTATAATACGGATCTTACATATAATTACATTGTAGATTCATATTTATATATATAACGGTACACTATACAATTTATAATCGACATTCATAGTTAATAATAGTAATAATCATTGAATTGCATTAAAGTGACTGCGGATCACGTTTCCGACCGAGCTTGCAGAATCCAAAAACAGTTTTGTATATGCTATAGTTTATAAATCTTAAATTGTATAATAATTAATACTATCTCATTTCTTCTTTTTCCTCATTTTTCTCCGCTTCAAAATCATTTCATAGAGGACTTCTACTCCATCGTCCAACCCTTCGCCTAAAAAATTGTATCAAAATAACTTCATTAAAATCTCTTCCAGGAGAGTGAATAAGTAATAATATAAACTTTCATTATAAGGATATTATTTGCTCAACAAAATTTACCTGTTATTGCACATGCTGGTTGAACGTGGTATAATGTATTATGAAGAGTTTCCTTAAGTTGCAACATAGATTCAATTTCATGAGGCTCTTTCGAGCCAGGGAGATCTTGCTTGTTTGCGAGGAGCAGCAACGGAACTCCTAAATTATCGTGGGATTTCACTGTTCTTATCAGCTCTACCTTGGCTTCCTCGAACCTCTCTTCGTCCACGGAATCCAAAACGAAAATGATTCCGTCCGTGTGCCTCGTGTACGATCTCCAGAGGGGTCGAAGTTTTTCCTATTAAAAACGAATTAAAACCGTTCGTCAGACTTGAGTTCCGAAATATCACCACATTATTACCGCATCATGTGAACGTGAAACTTTATGAGCTACATAAGCACCTACAAATTAGACGTACAAACATAATCATCGCTACTCCAACTAGCTTTTATAAGAATACCCTTATATGACGAGATAAGAAATGATGAAATTAATGCTCTAAAGTTCAGACGATCTAAGCTCTCCTAACCTGTCTCTTTTCCCTTCAAAAAGTATGAAGGGAAATTTAGGTACTTAAAAAGGACATACCATCTCAGACGCCTTTTGTAGAAGCAATGATGACTAATGGAACACTATAAAGATCATTACGCTCATTACGTAAAACTTGAATGTACATACAAATAGCAAATTCTCCAACTCATCCACTCTGAAATACTGCGAAGGAATATTTCAATGTGTAATTCAAAGGCCCACCGTAATTAGGCCACTAACTTCTTTTGCCACTTGTCAGTTGCAATTAACATCTAAATTACGATTGTGGTAGTGACAAGATAAGGATTAAGAATTGCTCCTTGCAAATTTCATATAGCGTCTAACGAACCAACGTAATCAGACAGACATAATTGATTCATACATGCTTGATTATGGCTTAACTGTCCCAATTCCTTGAGCATTTTCTTCAGCTTCTCTGCCTTCTCTATTGATTCTGATAGTTCTTTCATTCAAATCAATACGCAATCGTGAAGTCGAAATGACCACTAGCCACGTACTTAGTTATCTTATTATCCCGACAAGAACTATAGCGCTCAGCATGAATGCGTATAAATGATTTTCGGAAAACAATGCTTTTTCTGAGGGACGCCATTTAATCAACCATCATGTGAAACTACGCCTGTGCTACTTGAAGCACGTCAAAAAAAGAGAAACTATAGACGTATGATTCGCAATCGCAAACCAGGGCATGCTCAATTTAGATCCGCTGCAAATTCTATTCTATATTTATAGTATATATATTATATATCTGCTTTGCTCAACTCCAACCATACACAAAATACAAACAAAGAAGCGAAGAATTGCAGAAGAAAAACATGAATAGGCAACTAGTGACGTGATCTACATGATTAAAATAGGAATGAAAGAAAACTACCACGGGGAGAGAACTATTTCGCAAAAATCTTTTCTCAGTCAGACGTCCAAGGAAAGTGTTATTCCCCAGTCAGATTTAACCAATGCACATATTTAAACTTTCAGCAAAAATGCAATGTTCATTTGTCATTTTTCTTATGCACACAAGCCTTTATGCATTCATTTTACACGGATGTTGTAGCATGAACTGATGATAATAACTCGATTTCATTCATTCGTGTAATTTATTTACGGTGCAACTACAACTGGTGGTTTTTCTGTACTTCAAAAAGTTCGGAAGGGATTTTCCAAACAAATCCTCAGTCGATTCTTTCATGATTCAAAAACACCACAGGATACGTATTTAATACGATTTTACAATTAGGGATCTCTCACAACTAAAGTCAGTTGCTCAGTTCTCAAAATCGCAGAACTCACTGCAGATATTCGTGAGATATCTTGGATCTTGGCTTGTAAGCATACTTATATACTTTTGGTTTGGTGCATATTTCTTCTTGTTTCTATCTTAGGCTAGATGCATATTACAAGAAGAGCTGAAAGCGTTCAAAGAAAAATTTACCTGACCACCAACATCCCAAACAATGAAGTTGACTCCTTTCGACTTTCCTTTCGAGCCCCTTATTCGTTCACAATTGAAACCTATTGTTGGAACCTGTAAGGAAATAACCACAGAATTCACATGTATGATTAATCAGAGATACATTAGCCCGACAAAGTCTCCTTCAAAGAGACCAGCAGTAACTTCATAGACCACGAAAATTGACATGTATAAATTGACAAATATGAAGTAGAAATTTGTCACATACCGTGTTTAAATAGGAATCCAATTTTAGCCTATAAAGAGCTGTCGTTTTTCCTGCACTGTCTAGCCCGATCATCACGACGTGCAACGGACTCTGTCAACAAAGAAATACATCATATATCATCCATCAATTCACATTATAATAGAACACAAAATTTTCTTATGACTATGATTATACACACAAAAATGATTCCTAGATTGAAAGAAGCTCATACACTTGTGTCATCTCATTCGCAACAATTCAGTCCATACAAAAGATTAAGCAATTAAAATGAGAAGAACGCATACCGATGCGCGCATTGAATGAAATGTCTGCAACATTACGCACTTGTGCGTTTCTTCGTAGCTCTGCCAATTTACAAATTGTAGACTGTCATGTGATGGCAGAATAATAGCGAAGCTTGTTTTTACTGTTCATGCTCTATGCAATTTCCTTCAGTTAGAAGACAGCTCAATGGATACTTTGAGATGAGAGGAGGATGACAGAAATTAATGTTTGCAGGATTATTTTTGCTCATCATTGTCATATCAGAGTGATCACTTTTGACAATAGGAAAGTTCCCTTCATTACAAGGCATACTTTAAAAAGGATTGCAGAAAGGAAACTCTCAAAAAAACGTGAATCGTGCATGATGAAGATACATCTCGTACAAAAACAAAATACAGTTTGACACGTTCGTATTTTGTGATACCTTTCCCCGAGCCTTCTTTCTGCAAGACGACTGAAGAGTTAGTTATAATAAGGCTGAGGCTAAGATATTTTATAAGAACACTATTCAATAAAGCATATCAAGGATTGTGACTTGTGATGAATGGATCATTTAAAATTTCTTTTATTGCTAATAATTCAATCCACACAGGCGAATGAGGTTTTTAAAATTTTGAATGTATGAAAATTTATACATCAGCGTAGGCGATGCAAGAGAGCAGGTTGCTCTTTTGAATGTCTCAACGAGAAATTTTTCTCTCCTATGAAATGAAATAATCTCAAAATTGAAATTCCAAATAGATAATATAAGATCCTCATTATTGCCTTCTACGCATATGCTCAATTCGTACCTACTTTTACCAGACCAGCATAAACACAATACACAAATAAGTACGTATGAATATTATTATGTATGCCTCTTTGACTTTGAAGACAAAGTAACGGTATCATTGGCTTGGCTATAAGGCATTGCAGTCACATTCACATCTTTTGTGCCATATCCTCTTTCTCTATTTCATTTTGAAACAGGTCCCTCAACTAATGATGATAATGATCCAAGCTACAAACAACTAATCTACATCTTCTCTCAAGATTATCCACACACAACAATATGCATCATTGAATAGAAGATGTTTAGTGTGGTGTGGGTATGTAATCTTCCTAAAATCATTGATAATTGAATATATAGTAGCAGTGGCTCATAATGGCAAAGTTTTCAAAAGGGTTTGGCTTCAGTCCTTAATAAGAATTTAGTTTTACAATTAGATATGATATACAGCGAAGGATAGATGCGTGACAGTATTCATCTGAGTTGAGGGAAAAGTTCACTTGCCTTATATGAACAAAATGATTATTCATAACTTATTTCTCGTTTTGACACACATGGGAATTACTTCATTAGTTTATCAGTGCTAACAAACTTCGTATTCCGTTAGTTACTTAAATAAGCCGAGAAAATGTGGCTTGGTAAACAGTAACCGTACGCATTTCCCTTCTGATTTTCCTTAAGTAATTCCACTACTGACCTATTCTAGTTATTGCAGCGCACAGTAAGTGGTGACCATACATTCATAGTGTCTGTCTGAAGAAAATGAACAGGGGTTGTCCGCAGTCCTGTATTACAAGTTTCTCTCAAAAATTGTTACGTGATATGATGGAAGATTAGCGTTTTGCCACCTGTTTACATCATATCCTATCCTTCGCAGAATTATACAAGGGTCCTTTATGTCGTATTTCGTATATTGCAGTCGAAGTATAATAAATGTAATTTAAAAGTATGTACATTTTATTTTGTGTGTTGTATTGTACTACGAGAAATGAGAAACTAATCTGTCTGCCTTTGAAGAGCTGCGTTCAGTTCGTGTATAATAGTATATTATGCTGTCACGCACGTTTCTTTGCAAACTTAGAGCTACAGTAGTTTTTGTCATGAATGAATATATGCATATGCAATATGGAAGTTGTACGCAATTCCAATAAAATAAATTTTTGGCAAATAGTAAATCCGTTGGGGGCTGTGTGGTTGTGCTCAGCTCAAGGGGTGCAGCAGGAACACTGAATATAAACAACTATTGTTCTAAAGAGGATGACATGAATGAGCACAGTGTGAAAGTGGGTACATCCTTTGATGAAAAATGTAATCTTTATTTTTCCCTTTCGTGATTACAATTATTCATAACTCACAAAATTCTGCGAATTACACCATGGTGGCTCTCAAAAACAAAAGTTTAGTTTGACCATTTAACTTCATCTTGTTTTTGATGAGTCCGGAAACTTCAATTATTATACGCATGATATTTACGTTACTTTTATTGTTGAGAACACTAGGAATACTTTTACTACATGCTTGTTCACGGCTCGACTCAAACGGACAGTGTTACAATAGTGCAAAATTTAAATGAATGGATGATGATGGTGGAATGTACGGAAGAGGCCGGAGCTAGCATTGTCATATAATAAACTTTTCAGAAGTGGGTCAGCTCGTCAACTAGCAGTAATTACTTGTCATTATATAACTAAATGGAAATGGTGATATGATGACTTTTTGCACAAAAGTTTCATTCAATTCTTAACATAATATTATACTTTTTTAATATTTATGGGCAAACTGATATTATACTATAGTTATAAGTATAACTATAATCTAGTCCGGGTATTTGCAGCTAGAAAATAAAATAGTTTTACGTAAAAAATAATTGTCAAAAGTTAACTCTCCGTGTCAGTGATCTTCCACTGGGAATTCAAGTTGATATGAATGTACGTTGAGACTTTGAGACATGAATATTTTAAGTGGACATGTTACAGCGAATCAGGTTCGAGCGATTCCAAATAAAGGAAGTCAGTACTTATTTGAAGAAATCGATAGAAAATCAGACATGTGGAACACTAATCAATGATCAGCAATCAATCGGCAATGGCATTATCGCAGGCAATTTGTCATTTTTTTATACAAAATCTCGACAACTTCCACCTGCCACACTCTCTGCAAAAACGCACACACACACACACCCAAGACACATAATAGAATCCCTAATTTTTATGGCTATGCATACCTCCTCTTTTCAATAAAAAATATCTGTTGCCTTTAGTTTGAGGGAGTTTCATATTGACAGCCTTAACGATAAGAAACGAAACGCCGAGAAAGAGGTAGCCCTCCACATTACTGAGCAGCTTCATTTCACACTATATTGCCTAACTCAACTTCGTTAACATTCTACAATATGCAATAAAATGATATGCGACCGTACAATTTATTGCCGGGGCATGTTCTACATAAACCGCTAAGCCGACACGCTAAATGCTATAAACAAAGGGAAAAAAGCCACCCAACATGAAATTTCCTTTACAAATTTACACAGGAAGAGATATGAACTGTGTTGTTGTAAAGAGGTGACTTTAATTTTTGTTTTGAAGTGTGCCTAAATTTACTGCAAAAATGCTGTAGTATCACTTTGTGAATATATGAAAATCTTGAAGAACCAGATACTCTAGTCACTAATTTTTTTATCGTAATAAGTTTGCACTGTGCATGAAGTTATGCTGCGTAATCAAATACATTATGCACACGTGACACGGTGCGGTTCTTCACAAGACGATGTTTTTGGGTGACTTATTTACATGCATTTGGCTGTCAGTTAGACGAGACATGGAGACATTAAAAGCGTAACAGCATTTTTGAAACATGCTTATTTGTATAATAGTTCTCCGCGTGACGGGACAACGTACCACTTCATTATCAGCTTCTTCTGTTACGTAACGAGCTATATATTTGTGTGTGATGTGCTACTCCCCCGTTATAAAAGATAGGTCGCTTTATCATGCAAGGCACTTGAAGCGCTTAAGTAGATATCATACGTGCCGTAACGGAAGTGACTTCCGGATGTGCATCGTTTGCTGGTTTCTCGTCATTTTTTGATCTTCCTTTCGCCTGTTCATAGCACATGCTCAAAAAAGGAATAAAAGACGGAGAGCATGTGTCTGTTGATAGATGAATTAGGACTGAGGACCATCTGAGTTTGCTTGTTTTTCAAAAAAAGCTATACACTTGCTACTTTTGCCATATGCCATGGATGATGATATCGGTCATATAGTCACACGAAATGTTCGAAGTAATTAGCATATGAGCACGTACGGATGTTGCCATTGTTGTATATTGTCTTTTTTTCGTGATATTTCAACCATTTTAAAACTCTTCAAACGAAACAAAACAAGGAGTACGTCATTGGCATTGTTACTTGCCATGCATGCATGTTTGGTTTGGAGGAAAAGTTACATGAAAACATGGCGTCATCAGCAGACTTGTGTAGTGTTTCGTATAAACTGCTGCTGGGTTTAACTATATGATTGGCGCAACCAACAAAACCAGAAAACTCAAATAAGGAAAATTGGAATATTTTTTATGGTGGCAATCTTTTTTCATTCATGCCAAACTCGATTATAATACCAGTAATACCAATGCTTAAATGGAACTCGGTATTATTATTATGTCATAGTCACATAACCTCACTACTTGATTTACGAGCTAGGCATGTGCAGTAAACTACAATCCATTTGCTGAGTTTGGAATATCGCATCAATAATAACATGGCATCATTTTTGCATCATTGTTAAATTGGCGACGACAGGTGACGACTGTGACGAGTGACTATATTACGCAAATGTACAATGCTTTCAGTTCAGTTCAGTACTACAATAGGCATCTCATTATTTGCAAAAAAAAGTGAGGAATGCTCACATTTGAATTTGAATGCATTTCCCAAAACTCTTCTGACAACGCAAGGCCAAGCCAATTTTTTTCTTTGAGCAGTGCTACACATGCAACACCATTATTAAATTGAATACTTGGAATCAAAAAAAGCCATTTATAAAATGAAAAATATATTCCCAATTATCCATTCAATTTTCTTGATCATATACCCATGATGTTTCAACTATGTGCTTGAATATTGAATTATGATGTATAAAATGATGGTCATCCCTATGCACGGTCGTTTCCATATACTTTAACTCATAAAACTTGGTGGATTGGATATAGAGATATGACCTATTAAATATTGACATAGACGGTACTTACTACCCATTTGATTTGACAATTACAGGCATTGCCAAAAAACCTCTTCGACTTTTTAGGACTTGGTACAAGGACAGCCACACTACGTAATCGATGAAGATGACTTAATTAAATGTTACACAGCCATTATATAAACGTTAGGGAATGTCGAATATGATCGGCAATAATTTACCAATATTATTATTATATGGTTTCTCGAAATGATTAGATGTGTTGTAGCATTCAGTCTCAGTCTCCTCTCACGTGTATATATTTAATGTGTTCATTCAATCTTCTCTAATTGCATAACCTAATATGAGACGCATAACTGTATTTTAATATGAGTACATGGTTATTCATACACCGTTTTTGTTTCATGTTTGCAATTGCAATTGAAATCCTTTGGTTTTGGTTTAGTTGTAGATATGTGCGATATATAGGTTTCGTTTCGTTAGCCGAATAATGCAATAAAGATAACTGGCAGGCGGATCTAGTGATTCGTTGAGCTGTGACGATAATCACAAAGTAATATAATTTCTAATGCATCAATATATTAATCGTGTTCTCTGAACAAATAAATGCTGAGCTCAACTATCTTTTCATTGCTTTACTTTTGTGCATGTGCATTTGAATAAATACATTGGTTGGGATGGGGTGGTATAAACGTTTTGAGATGAGAACAATATAAAATTCAATGTACCTATGTACCAACACAGTGAAAATACTTGCCTTGCCTTGCCTGACAGATGGTCTAATGAAAAACTATGATTATGAATATTATCTTTGGTATTATTCCAACTTGGATGATTTCATGAGCCACACTACTCGACATGCAAAGAGCAGCGTTTCTATTCAACCTACACGCTGAATGAGTCATCAATGCGTGTTTTTGTTGAACAAGACAACACTTCATGTGTATCGTCATCGTCCTATCATGACGATCAAGCAAAGCACTTATTATTACAGATTGGTGAGAAGGCCGCCGACGAAGCGATCTAGTCGTATAAATGTGTAATTCGTAATCGTCAGCTAAATAGAGAAGAGTTTGTTTTTAAGACTTTAAATGAGAATGCCATCATGGATACGTGAGATGACGAATGCCGATGTTACTTTTATACCATCCTCAAATTTAACTACTTATATCAGTCCTTATATGCAGAATACACATTCGATCCACACATTTGATCTCACAATAACAAATCCAAAGTTGAAAGTATGAAGATTTTGCTGAACATGAATTTTTATATGTAGTATTTTATACGTATTACGTATCCTTCTGCAAAATGTTCGTTTCGTTTTTATGCAATTGCACATTTTAAAGCATTCGTTTTATATATATAAATCATTACTCATCATGTCATCATCATGGACTTTAATAATGTCTTCTGAAATGAAATATTTTTTGTGTGCATAATAAGCATAACCATTTCGTATGATATTTAAGCTTAAATGAAAAAAGCAACCCACCTGGGTTCCAGGTAAAGCTTCAAGTATTGCATTTCCTCCTTTTGCTAAATTAGCTCCCATTGAAACCGTCCTAATGTGCGCGTTTAGCCTTTTCCGTCTTCTCTGCTGAGCTACTGATGACGCAAGTTATATTATTCTCGACGTAATGTGATTCACAACGAACATGGAACACACTCAATATTTTCTCCTCCAACCACACATTTAACAACATTCACCACAAATAACTTTACTAAATGAAAGCCTTTTTTCTATTCCGACAAAAGCAGCAGGTGTATCGAAAATGGTGACATTGAAAAACCGGAACTGCGTTGGATCGAGGAAAATTTTTTTGCGTTTGGGGTCTTGTCTTTGTAGCGATTGTACTTCTTAATTGCGACCTCTTCAGTCTTCAGGGTTCCAAATTTATATTTATTTTCATGAACAGCTTTCGGTTACGTTTTTTACTCCTTCCTATCTTCACCGGTACGGTGGGAACATTAAGCTGGCGTTGAGAAGTGATTAAATGATCGTATAAATTCGTATATCGTATGTATGCAGTATCCTTATGATGCCTGGAAAGAAAGTCTGGATCACAGTTCGAATTTGTTTTTCTTTACAAATTGCACACGTCCTACGGAAAAGCTGCGTTAATGTTCCCTTTGAAACTAAATTTATGACGTGCGCCCAATTCAGTGCAGATTTAAAGCAATTTGCTTTATCAGCTACTTTCCTCCATATCCAAGCTGCCTCCGTTCCGTTAAATCCTACTAAATAAGTGTTCTCATTCGATTCTCCAGTTTTGTCGCACTTCACAGCCCATTGTATTATAGGAAATCCTGGTCAACTTTCTGAGTTGAGGGGAGATCACAAAAAATGTTCTCATCGAACTGCAAGGACGTTAATGGAAATCAAATGACATGCTGGAAAATGTCTTTGTCCTCAACCAAGACATATATTCTCGGTCTTTTTTTCTGCTGGCAAAAAACACAATGCCGATTTTCCAGCAATCATTAAAGAATGCAGACCAGCAGAGCACTACTACTGCACCGAGTTCCACTTGTTTCTCCTTCTTCCTCTCTATTAAAAATGCACGCAATGGATGATACGCTGGACATTAGCAGCATCCCGCTTCATGAGAGAAGCAACTTCTCGTATATTTTTTTGTGCACACCTGAACTACTCACAAAAAACTAGCTGCTGGAATGTCTTTGTGTATGTGTACAGGAACAAGGACGGATGTTTGTATGCGCTGGTTAATTTCAGAGCGTTTCTCTCTCCAGAGAATTCTGAATCTGAATTAAATCTTGTTGGCTTTCCCGTTTTCTGTAGGCAGTTCAATCATTAATTGACGAACTGCCACCCTCACACGAATGAAACCTTCGTGATGCGCTGGCGAAACTGCAATTGACGTTCACAGAATAAAATTTTCACTTGATTAGAATAGTATAGTTTACTGGAGTTATATATGCACACATACTACATACCACAGAAAGCTAGAGAGAGGAGAGGAGAGGGGAACAAGTAACACATAAGAGAGGAGATAGAATTTCAAGATTATAAGTATAGGAATGCTGTGATGATGGGCATGGGAATGTATTCAAAGAGTGGTGAATGAGAAGCTGCTCTCCCCTCTTTCTTTCAACAAAAAGGGATTTTTTTGCTAACACAGCTCCAAGCTATGGTATACCTTGAAATACCTGGGATTTGAATGGGGGTTGATTTTCCTTCGTTCTTGTTTGTTGTTGTAGGTTGTAGGCCTGTCTTGATTTTTGTATATACATATACAATAATGTTGTCGTATTCTAAAATATATATATGTCCGTCCGTGTCCGCTCACTCAAATCCGTTTTCTTGATGTTGCACGCAACAATGCAATGCAATCCACTCACTTATTCGTATACACATCAATGGATAAAATGTGTAGCCAGAAAAAACTGCTTAAAGAGTTTCATCCAAGTAAGATATAGCTTGCATATAGTATGTGAGGATTGAGGATAAGATTTTGAAATGACTAGCACACGGGGGATGTTGATGATGTTTAGATTTGGATTTTTTCTTTTGTTCAACAAGAAGGTAGAGGAGAGAGTATGATGAAGAGGATGCTGTATTAGGACACAGAATTTTAAGGGTTTCAAGTATTTCTCTTGTGTAGCCTTATAAATTGGTTGCAGAGATTCTCTCGTAGTAATATTAGATCCTAATGCTAGTTTCTTGGAGGAGTGTGGGACTCTGATGGTGGTGGTGTTGTTGGTGAGTGATGAGGAGCGTAATGGAAACGCGGAGAGTTTACCTATATCATCAAACAAATACCACACACTATACACAGCAGCACAAAAACTTTTCCGCTGAAGATTAGTTGGATTTAGATATACGAAACGTGAAGCTATGTGTAGCTTGTGTACGTATTTATTCTCTCCCTTTAATCGTGTCCCTTGTTTATTTATTTATTTTATACAAGTAGTCCATCATGATGGTAGGACGATGTTTATATCTGTGTTACACAATGTAAGAGAGAGAGAGATGAAGGAATGATGATGCCATTTAATTGAGATTTGAGTTCTATGATCTCCTCAATCACAACACACCACTTTTTTTCTTTCTCTCTTCCAATAAAATGTGGAAAATATTCTTTACTGCTGATGATAGTCTAGTCTGGTGTGGTGGAGGTGGTCATGTATAATACAATAAGTTATGGGCTTACTATTTCAACCTGTAAGCTGCGATTGTTATTTCTCTCTCTCTAGTTTTTTGGCTGCTCAGACAGAGATGATATTATTACGATGATGATGATCATCATCATGAGTAAGGTGCAATCGTTCGTTGCCTGCTTTTATTCCATGTGTGTGTGCATGAGAGAACGGATATGAGTCGAGCACACGAATCAGTTGTGCGTGGATATACGAACGCCAACAGAGAGTAAAAAACATAGCCAGTCCAAATCCTTACGTTTCGACAATGTTATCATAAGCTTATATATAGTAATACTTCTTTCTGTGTACAGCGAAGCTTTAGCAAGAAACCAACCGTCAGTTTGTGTGTGTGTGTGCATGAAGAAAAAAGCATAAAGTGGAACTCTGTCTATGAATTCTGCTGTACTGTGCTAGCTTTACTCAAACTTTATATCGTTGAAAACATAAGTATAATTTTGTATGGACTGCGTGCATATAGACATTCTTTTGATATACAGACATGTATGGGGTAGGCACTGCACCATCATCAGCAGACATTCATTTTACGGTGTAACACCAGTTTTTGTAAGGGTGGCTGGCTGTTATGTATTCACCGCCACCACTACCACCACCATATTCCTATGCCCTATATTATCCCTGCGTAGAGTAAAAACGGACACTCATGAAATACCTACATACCAAAAGGGAAAAAAACATATAAACACTTCAGTCTCAGCAGCAGGCAGCACTACGAAAATGAGGAAAAGAATGCAGAGGCATTTGATGTAAGGGAGTAAAAGGGAAGTTTTGCAGATATGTAGGGAGAAATAGCGAGAGAGCAACTTTACCAGGCACGGGTGTACACACACATTTACTTGGTTCCTTCTGCAAAAGTCTGCTGGCTATATGGGCGGAAGCCAAGCCAATGCTCCTTTCAAACTTCTTATTTTTTGCTTTCCTTTCATATCATGTGTATCTGATTGTTAAGAACAAGACTTTTCTGAGGATGCCTGTATACACTTAGGACGTTTAGACGCTCTGGTCGACTGGGATGATGGTGGTGCATTAGTATGAAAATTTATATGCATTGGATTTCGGAGCAGAGTTTGGGCCCATCGTCTCTAAAGAGTATAAACGAGAAAGAGAAGGGTTTTTTTTACAGAAGAGTTCCTTTTCCAACTTTTCAATCTTCACATTTATTTCGACTCTGTGCTTTGCTTTCTGACTTGAGGTAGTAGGGTTTGTTGCTGTGCTCGTGATGGTATGCATGCTCACTCACTGCAGCTATATACTATTGTGCAATTGTTGGTTAGTCCGTCTTTAAATGCTTTCTACTTTACTTTGATGCTTTTCTACCATTCTCTGTGATGCATGCTTTTAGGGAGAGACAGCACTAAAAGCTTCGTTCATGTGTGCTGATGTGCGTTCCAATGAGTTTTCCGATCTATCTGTGTCGCTTGGCTGTGTGACTTGCCTCCTAGCTCCACTGCTTTATAATAAAAATATACCTTCATATGGCGACAAGAGATAGAGTCAGCCAGCCCGACTCACTTTACAAGAACTAAAAGAAGATTCTGTTTTCAGGCACATTTTCGAAAGGCTTCCTCTGGCACGACTAGAAATACAAAAAAGACAGGACATGAAATGCATGTACAAAAGCACGCCTCGAATGTAATGTACTCTTTTAAGTTTCTGAAAAAGCATGAGTGTCTGCGAGCTGTACATGATTAAAAAGTATGGGAGCCTTTAGAGTAAGATGAGAGTTACATGCTGCCTCAAGCTTCTGTTATGAGACGAAATGCTGCTTTATAAAGGGGAAATATTTAGTTGACAGAGTTCAGGGTTCAATTCGTTCCTTCCTGTAAATGGATTGAAGCGAATTGCTTCTTTCCTAGTGTGACAGAATGAGATGAAATGAGAGTTCACAGCTTCATTTAGTTTGTCGAGACAAATTTGTCATGTAGAAGAGAGGAGTCGGCCCAGAGAAGAAAAATTGCTTTGCAGTGATCATGTAAGTCTTTATCTATGTAGAAAGTTTTTTTACAAATTTGATGATGAGATGACGAATGCAGCCAGTCTATCTTGTGTGATAAAGATGATGATGGTTTTGGGAAAGTGGAAAATTTATTACTGAGTCAATTGGCTTCTCAGAAAAAAATGCATTCTGATGAACCTGCACAACATAATGTGGTAATGACTGCATAAGATAGGCAGATATATTCAACTTCCCTTTTTTGCTCTTTGTGCACAAATCCTATAATAGAAAGATAATATTAACTTGTAATTTCGTCGAATTGTTCCACACAAATTGATACGAATGATTAGCGGAAATTTTCCAATTACTCAAGCATGCAAAAGAAATGGAACCTACGTGTTTGTAAGCATGTTTACTCATAGAACAGGTCACGCTAGTCGCAACCAGGCAGCTTTTGTTTGCCCGTGATTAAACAGAAAAAGTTTCTATTTTATGCCTTTGGTTTTCAGAAAGATCTACCGAAAATCCAAGCGTCTGTGGAGGAGCTACACACTTTTCGTGTGTAGATATATATGTTTAGGTGGACATGTACATTTACAAATGTATGTATTTATGTACTCAAGTTGCAATCTGCAGAAATGTTTTGTTTTCATCTGAGCCCGTAATGGGTTTCTACTACGAGTTTTCCAAGAAGTTGTAATGTTTACGGCTAAAGTTTCGTCGACTTAGAATATTTATGTTCAGGTCTTAGCATCTTAGAAAAAGGAGTCCCGTGAGCTGGGAAGCTTCATAGTGAGAATACTGGATTACCCACCACAACTTTGTATACGACCGAAAAAATGTACTTTTTTTTGTGTAGCCAAGCATCGTGAGGAGTTTCTTTGTTTGAAATGTGGGGGATAAAGGTATGGCATGAACTCAACGATGGAATTGTGGAGAATCAGTTTCACAGGTTACTCTCTCGCATTGCACGCATTTCATGCTAGGATTAACCAAGCCGAAGAAGCCATGTGACAGGTGTACAGGAGCGATGATGATGAGATTGTTGTTTCAAGAATTCATGGGGTCAGTGTTATGGCTAAAAGCGTGCATGGCTAGAAGAGTGGTAGGAGAAGTCCATCAACTTCACGAATGTAAAATTGCTTTTGTCTGTTTGATATATCCTTAGCATTTTTTCCTCTTTTCTCCCTCCTTCTCAATATTAGCTGAGCTTTGTTCCTCTAATAGAACAGGTGAACTAGGAAAAAGGCAATCCCTTCCTTTTCAGCTTTCTTTGAAATACAATACTTAACGTTTTGTGTAGGTTGATATATATATGCAGAGAGAGAAATTATTTCGTATTCTTGCAAATGCTAGACCATTTACAAAATTACTCCACCCTTTGCTTATTCAAGCTTTAATGCTATTGTGTTCGCCCTGAAAAATACATCGTAGCAACTTTCCACCTCACTGTAAAATGTTATATACATTTCCACTAGTGCGCCACAAAACTTTAAACGGTACAATAATAACCATGAAATAGGATTTTCCAGTGCAAATAATATTTTTAAAAGATATGATTATTATGCTATTTAAATTTAACTTCGTTGTTTGTCGCTCATCGCACACGATCCAAACTTTCAAAGTGAGACAGAAAGTTTGCCCTGAGCTCAAATAACCAACGCAAATGGGATATTCCCAAAAGGATCCTATGAATCCTATCTCCTTTGTAAATTCATGGAATTAGATTTTCTATTTTGGGTTTCTGTAGAGGGCCCTTCTGTGCCTTCTGGGATGGATTTGGAGCATGAAATAAGCATAATTCCAGTGTTTCATAAAGCTCACTCTTCTTTGCCTTCAATTTCAAAGAAAAGAACATGACGTTTGATCTATCATATTTTAACAACCGGTGGACGATTTTCCACGAAAGTTATGAAAGAGTTCAGGGGGGCTTTGCTGGCAAACAAACAAACAAACTAATCATTGAGATTGCATATATTGCAGTTACGTGAGCACTATAACGGAATTGGGACCAACAACATTCCCTTGCAAACAAATTCGCTAACTTTGGGACATGGGGGAATGAATGGCGGCTTCTGAGAAGAGGATTTATCATGAGAACTCCTTGATTAGCGCTATTCATTATTTTTTTGCTTTTCATCTAACATGCCAATAAGAGTTATAGCTACTTTTAGTTTGTTAAGCTTAATCCACTTGCGCTTTCGGGCTTATCAGCGTTCCTTTCATCTTTGTTCAAACATTTCTTTTCCTCTTCTCTTTCTCAAGTAAAAGATGTGCGCACATTAATTCCACGAAAATTAGACTTTTATGTGGCGTATTCAATTCATGTAGGTCATAGTGGAGCATCTTTCACCCGCTAACATTATTACGTGTGTATATTGGAGCAATCAATTTATCTCAATTGCCAATGTAACTTTACCTAGCCCCGCAAATTAGTTATATGTCCTTAATTTGACACTTGGCTGAACTTCATTATCAATTGATGAAGGAAAAAAAAGTTGCCAACAGCCAACGGCAAATACAGAGAAACTTAGTTGAATCGTTTGGTCGATAGCATTATACATATGCTATTAGATAAAATATATTATCAGATTCTACTGCTCAATCTTGTATATGTCTGCTGTTGCACTTTTTCTCTCAAAATTACAACGGACGAGATGAATGCAAGTAGCAACAAGAGCGGAGAGGTTTATTGCCACTTTGGCTAAGCCAGAGAGAGAGAGAGCTCACTTTTTTTACTTAAGAAGTAAACCAATTCAGCCATGAATTCATTTCGGGTTTCATTCCACTTGTTGTTCATTTCACCTTGATCCTAGAACAGAACATTGACAGATTATCCAAGACGAACAAAGTTGAGGTAGCAAATGCTCACCGAACTTGATTAGAGCAGAGGAATATTTGAAGACGTCGTTAATACTCGTTTCCAACCAGATTTCTAAAAAATCCATTCGTTGATCCTCTTCGCCAAATTACAGATACACATCACGTAACATCCATGCCTTCGTAGATTCTGGTTACATGTGTGCAGAATTACTTCGTATGCTGGCTGGATTTGCTTGCGTGTGTGTGTGGAAGGAAGCAGGCATGGATTAAGCGAAATGCTTTTATCTCGTGACTTCCTGCGCCTCCCTTAACTGAATTCCACATCTTTTGGCAGTTGAGTATCCAGTCCAGAGCATTCGACTCAACGAGTTAAAAAATATATTTAAAAATCTCCATTTTTACATTTCACAACATTTTGGTATTTGAAAGGAGACTCCATATGGCATAGTATTCTGCTCAGAAAAATCCTTGTTCTAGAATGCAGCTTTAGTCGTTCGTTGTGAACTTGTTGATAAGATTTGGCTATATGCGAAGTTTATCATCTCAATCAGCAAAGGGGCTAGTTGCACCTGTGAAGTATCATTACTGTCTTCAGTGTGAGACCTAGAGGAGGATGTGTAAATCCAAAGTATTAACTTGAGTGACAGGGAAGGAAACCGTAATAACTTCCCATACGAGCATATGTATTCAACAAGCAAGTGTACAACAACTGCATTAAATAAGGAATTTTATCCCTTGTCTCGTAAAGTACCGTAACCCATACGCATACCTCACACAAAAGGAACTATCAGTGTCCCTTAGCTCTAAAGTCGATTGGTTATCACACATGTGTGCATTCAAGTCAAGATGAATTTGTTGATATGTGCATATCATCATATATTGTAATTAAACATATGAACAACACCACGTCGCATTAATTGCTTGTTCAGAAGTGAAATAAAAAATGAAAAACGATTTCAAGGGCTAAGCGTGTATGATGATAGGCATTAAATATGCATTTATCATAAACTGCATACATGTATTTATCACTAATCCTCTCTGGGCTACGTGTATCCCTACGGATGTTGTATGTAGTAATTCCTATGTATATTATTATTTAAACTTTAAAGGCGTAGGAAAATGATAGTATCTCTTGCTAGAGTTTTTATTTATGTTAGCGAACCTGAAAGTCATAAAATGCAACTTAAAATATGGGAGTCGTAACAGTCGTAAGCATCCACTTTAATTAGCCACAACAATTCCATTATTGCTCACATACGAAGTAGTGAGAGGACCTTGTCAGTGCTAATCCTCAAAAACCACTCATACCATCAACTCAACGCGCTCAAGGTTTTGTTTGCCATCTTGCCAATTATGTCATTGCCTTTATCCACCGTTTGCTGCGCATTGCACATGGTAGTTTTACAATAGAGTAAACGCATACTATAAGGTTACGTTGGTTGATGTGATCTTAAAGCCTTAAAGCCTACTATCCCATTAGATAATGCGAATTTCGTAGATTTTTTTGCCAATTTGAAAGCACTTATATGCCACGAATGGTAAGAATGTAAATGGTAGAGGAATATAAAACTTTTAAACCCACATCAAAAATAGCTTTAATTTGTTTGTCTGGCTGCTGTGTGATGTGCTGCACTTGTGACGTTCGAGTGAGGTTTAAAGTTTTTGAAGGACATGCAGCATGAAATGCCAACTTTTCTCTAAGCTATGGAGCATTAAAGTGTAACGTTTGAACGGAAAAACTAGTGTTATTGACAAAACTAGAGGATGAGGCTTTGGGAAAGTGAAGAGGATCGTACTTTTAAATCCACATCGTCGTGATGATAGACGAAATACGTGAGATGACAAATTCAGGCTGTAACAAGGATAAACTTAACTTACGGCATATTTCATTTTCGTAAATCACCTTAAATCGGTACTTTGAGCACAATCTGATGCACGTGCGTGTGTGACTTGAGGAGGTGTATGCACTCAATTGACGCGCATTGGCTCATTATACACGGTACTACACGAAAAGCTTTCTGATGGATATTAGATTTTCTGTGGACGTGTTTCTAAAAATTTCGTCTTTTAGCGATCTTCCGTGCTCATTTCAGCTCACGTAAAGGAAACCGAATTTGCTCGCTTTTGAATCATGCTGGCTGTAGCGAACAGTGCACGTTTAGCGTACGTGTCCTCCTTTTTGTCTAATATGCCGCATTGAAACATATTAACTGAAACTCAATTAGCCGTTACATCTTTGGCAAAGAGGAATGAAAGGCTTTTCCGATGACGTTTCCATACGCCGCGCATATTATACACATCACTTATATGTCATATAAATCACAAGTAGATAATCACATTGAGCAGAATTTGTATCCACAGAACACTTACGTGATGTGCGTGTGCTATTGAAAATACGGGTGTATTGGAACTTGCCCAAAGTGACCTTTGCTTTGTCACTAAAACGAAGAAAGGTTTAGGAAGTACAAGGCGCTGGATCTACTCGCGGTGACTTACATAATATATTACTTGCGTTGCAGAAAAGTATTTCTGCAACTCAAACTTTTGTACTTTTCCGATTACTTTACATGCGCATGCAAGGGCTCGTTGATTTTTCACTCATTTCTCATAATTTTTGTTGTTGCTGCTGAGATTATTTTTTGAAGCTTTAATTTTTCAAAATGAAACGCACTTACTTCGAAATCCCATTGCAAACATGTGTGAAAAATCATAACATAACGCAACACCATAAGTTCTGACGGAAGGAGTGGAATGGATTTTTGTTATGGGTAGCAGAGCTTTTTTGTATTCTGCAGGACACTATACTAGCCCCCCTCAGCCAGTTGTACTTAATCATCAAGTCAAGATCATCGTAATAAATCGTGCAAAATGTTATCCTAACTTTTGGCACATGAACTGCATACTCATGGTAGTCATTGAGCAGTGCAAAGACCAGCTTTTACCAGTATATAAAAATTTCTTTGAGTCGTTGTTGTGTGCACATGAAATGAACAAGATGCTGGTTGCTGGTTTAACTTTAGCCACATTGCCCAACTACTAAAACGCAAGTAGTAATGATTATCTATGTCATTCTCTATAGAACTCCATATATAAAAAAATGTTTTACAGATTGCGTTTCATATTTTCAAATGCAAATAGAGTGCTATGATTTTACTTGAAATAGATTAATATCCTTTTGCAGTTCACTCACCGTGCCATGTTCCTCGAGAGCTCTCTCTGAAAAAAAGAGTTCTACTTATGTCATGCAATACGAAAGCTTAGCATCATCAGTCATCAGAGAGCCGCCATCCTATTCGGTCTCGCTCTGAAAGGATGTAAATAAATAATTCTAGGGTGCTTTAAGGGAAGGGCGTGTACGCTAGATATGTACTTTTGTAGGATCTCTCTCTCTCTCTGCTGCGGCAATATTTCACAGGCACGACGTTATCTAGTCGCTTTAGCTCATTCATAATATTTGGTCATATAAATTGCCACAGCCTTGCTAAAATACAATGTTACAATCTCACAATGGGAGTGGGTGTACAATATGATTTTAATGAAAGCTTAATAACGACACACAGTCAAAAACGTTATCGTAAATTGGAAATGTCGGTACAATTGCTGTATGGTATATTCATATGGAATAACAAGATATAGCACTATTGTTGATTTAATGTTACGATAACCTTCTACTTGTTGGATAGTGTATCAACAATATGTTTATATGAATTTGTTCGCATTACAGCATAAGGAGATTTAAGGTACATAAATGTGATGTGGATCATGTTTCGATATATATTTTCGTGATTTTATTGAAATCGAACAACGTGGGAACATCAATTGCATGTATTTTACGCGGTGTCTCCTTCATTATCTTCATGCTCCATCTCTTTGATTATGTGATTTGAATGCACAGCAATACAATGGCAATTACTTAATGTTGTTATTATCAGGGCGCGTCCCTAAATTTCCAAAAGGTGTGATTAGACGGTGTATGGAGCCTGATGGAAATCTGACTAAAAAGGTTTTCACTGAAAGATCAAAGTAGAAGTACGTATTACCAGTACAGCAAGGGGACGACAATATAGATACGTGCTACACATATTCATCGTAATATAAAGCCACCCATTTGTACTTTCTTTCAGGCGCAGTTTACATTCCTCAATTCATTGCCGAAAAGTTGTGAAATTAGCACCCTAGTCAAAGCACGCTGTCTCGTTTTTATGCTTAAAACAACGATTACACATCTAATCTTGAATAGAATACATTGGTTTTGGTTTAGCATATTAGCATCAGTGGGCGTGAATCAAAGACTCATTGTTCCGATAGTTTATATGTTACGCAAACAAAAAGTGTCTGCAAATGGCTTCAGATTTCCGAAAATTGGGTAACCCAGTGCTGATGTCTAAAAATAATGTATGCTATTTGGTGCCTATCGCACGATTCCAGACTCAGAAAGTAGAAAGTTATGCGGAACGGAAAATGACAGAATGAGTGGAAACTGTTATTGTATATAGCGTAATCTAAAATGTAGATTACGTAAAGTAGCTGTAGCATATACACTCCAAGTTTTCCGGTCTCCGTTCCCTTTTCCAATTTACTTTTCCTCTTCCACGAGCCTTTTATAATGCATCCCACGCACTCATATTACTTGGAGCTTTCCATTCCGGCTAGCATACACCAACTTTTGTTGACTTTTCACATGTAGCAATCATTCGTCACTTACGTGTGCGTGGTGAAATCTAAGCTCTTTTGTGAATTTTAATGAAGTTGGTTCTGCCGGCTAAATGGTATATATTTTTACCTTGTCTCAAAGAAGATATTTGCAGAACAGGATAGATCATTATTTTTGAGCTACTTTTAGTAAATTTATAATTCAAGGAGAAATCACGATGCGCATGTATGTTTCATAAATCCAATTAATGTATATCATTTTCAAGTATACAACAAGGAATATTCCTTTTAGATACCTGAAAGGAGAGGAAGTTTCATTTTCACTTGAATTGCTCGAAGCTCTTTCATGGATCCTTTGCTGAAGAAATTTTATATACCAAATTGGATTTGCTATTGTACTCTGGCGCTGAAGAGTTTGTTGTGATGCACCAGAATGGTGATATTGATTTAATATACCTTACGAAACGGAGAATCAGAGAAATGTTTGTCGTAAGACGTAAAATATTGCACATACTTTTTTAGCATCCGCTCTTATTCTGATAATCCCATCCCACGCAGAAACCGGCTCATGTCCAAAAAGACACGTTCCCACGACGTGAATCGCACATTCTGTCGAGAAAAGCGGAGAAATGGCACTCCAAAAAATGCTCTCTCGTCCTCGATCAAAATTACTCTTTTTACCTGCGACGGCAGTGACGCAAATGGATTGTTAGGCATTGTAACATTCCAGCAGATTACATTGTCAAGATGTCGACATTGAAAAAACTTTTCCTGGTTTGACTTGAACACACAAACTTTTCAAAGATCCTTCCTGGTTATTTTGAAAACTTTTATAACATGCAACGCTCTATGTATATTTCTTTGTCTACACGTGCATACACCAACTGAAAAAAGTTTACTCAGGGTAAACTACAAAAATGCGAAACCTACAAAGAACAATAAAAGCATAAGGTTGCTGAACACCCTTGTGTGACCTGTCACACTAGTCACACATGGGTGTGACCCTTGGACCCGTCAAATTTAATAGGCTACAGTAGCACCATACATATTTCAGTCCAGGATATGCATCATTCGTAAAAGTCAATGTCACCAAATTTTACCTGGTCTAGTGTATACTCCATCTACCTACCTGTTTCTTTAGTGTTCCTTTCTTTGTAGAACTTACCAATAAGGTCACACAATTTGTTTTCATAATGCACCAGCGATAAATCTTCATATTATCTCATGATAAAAGGAATCTATCGTAAACATGTTGATTTTGAAGTTCACCAGCAAAGGTTCATACCTTTTTAGGCAGTTTGTTTTTGTAGATATCACAAACATTTGTGAGACATATGAAGTTGATCCTGTCCCGGAGCTGTCACATTTAATAGACATTTTCCCTTGATTTTTAACAGTTTATGTAAATGTACATGTACAGTTCTCTTCCAATTTCATAACCCTAAAACTTCAAGGGTAGCTCCTGGAGTGTTCTTCGTTCTAGACACATCCTTAATCTAGTTGCCTTTTTCTTGGCTTGTTTACAATTAAAAAGGACAAGAGTCCTTGAATACTAAGAGCAAAGGGCAAGTAATAATGGAGCGTTCCTTGTGCATGATGGCATTGATCCAGAGTGTTTTCTCAAGTCCTCTTGTACTACAGCATCTGCTTCAAGGAGAAGAGAAGCCCTACAGAGATAAAAACTATTATTATACCAACTTGGCTCTTCTGGAGAACTTGGGCTTTGTGTGTGGAGAGCACAATGTATGTGGGAGGATGAAAAGAATGAATGGGGAATACTTATATAAGGGATCCGTGAGACGCTTTAGCTAGCCTTTTTTTTCTCGTGTTGCATCCAATATGTATGATTGCTTCTTTGCTCAAAAAAAGCTCCGTGCATTTCTTGATCTTGGACAAAGGGGAAACAATAATGAGCTCTTACTTGAACCATCGTGAAGAATGGTCCTACTATTCTTTAGAGAATAAACTTGACGGTCCAAGCTTCTCCTTTATTTAAACGTGTTCGTATCAATTTTTTATGTGCATAATATGTATGCACATACATGCAACTTGTATATTGCGGACATGTTTTCGTGAGACGGGTGAAGTGATTCCCACATTCTCAGGGAAAAACACCATGTGTCCGTGCGCATTTTAAAGACGGCCGACTGCCGTATGTTCCCTTTTCATCTCCTGTTTTAAGATTCTGTTTGTTATATAAACTCTTCTTCTGACCGTGGGAACTCAGCTGGTTAATTTTTTCGTCTTGTCGTCTCCCACACAGTTTTTTACTTCATAATTTTTACACATTAATTCCTCTTATTTCTCAATGAATTCCGGTTCTGTATCTCAGAATCGCATTCACACATGTATTAATTTTTAATGAACTTGAATGAATGATTCAAGGGTCTAAATATATGATACGTGTGCGAGATATGTCGCATTCATATACTCTCTGGAGTGGACACGGTCAATTTTGGTTATAAAAAACGAAGAGTTTTTTATTTCCAATTTTCTTTTCCATCACAAAACAAAAATTTTCATTCAAGTACATATTATAGTTTATATGCAATAATGATAACAGTAAGTCAACTTACATATATACGTTCGTTTACATATTACGAGTTTCCTGTCATATATTTCATCGAAACCTGGAAATCGAGCGATAACTGTGCAAAACTACTGAGGAGAAAAATCCCTTTATCTAAACAAAAAAATTCACCAGTTTTCTGTACCATCATCATCATGCAGAAAAATGTTGTGTGTAATGCGTATATTATGTATGTACTAGTATCATGATGTAGTTTATATTTATGGAAATTTATCAGAAATTGAGTATATTAATTTTACGTTGACTCCATATACCTTTTACGTTTTCAGGGGCTAGGACCTAGTCAAGTAATATATAAATGGATTGACTTCATTTGACGATTATTTCCTTCTTTCTCTTTTTATGTTTCCTTACTGCTGCGTTGTTCGCTATATGCTGTAAACTATTCTGTAGTTTAAATTGAATTACATGTAGGGTTTCCCAATTATTATTCTTTTTCCTAATTTAGTTGCACAAATTGTTACAGTGTTCTATCGTAACACATATGCCAATAGTAATAAAATGGTGACGGTTGAGTTGCAACTTTTGCATCATAATGTACAACGCAAACAATTAATCTGTCACTGCACTGGTTTATGATGGTTTATAATAACTATGGACCGGGTATACTTTCCACCACCTTTAAAATTCAGTACGACTGACTAAATCCTACTTACAAATTTGTAGTAATAATGATCTTCCCTAAAAGCTTATAAATAGGAGATTATGATCAAACTTACCAAGTATTTATGACATGACTCGGCAGTCCTAAAATTAAACATTTTAAATATAGTGTTCTTATTAAAACAGTTATGAGGACAAAACGTTTTCCATAAGACCTACATATATCACAAAACAGAGAATTGTCTAAAATCTTTGGTAATTGTTTCAAAAAACCATGAAAATCTGCCTCTACACAGCACAAGCACAATATTAGTTACGTGCTTTCACAAAGACAACATTTCCCTAAAAATCACAATAGAATAAAAACCGGTCTTCAGTACAGTTTGCTCATTGAGCACATTCAAGTAGTAAGTAGTTTAATATACTTATCTTATTATTATCCATTTAAAAGTTAAAGCAAGTTTTTTCTAACAATGCTAAATGATTCACGTCACGCACTTTCAGAAAAATTGTGAAAATATACCGAAATGAAAGCACAACATGCTACAAAAAATATACATACGATATATATTCAACAGTCAACTTTATACACCTTATTCTGGAGATCATTAGTGAGTGTCTAAAACAATATATGGCCTAATTATATACTGACCTTCTCATTTCTTAATAGTTTGCCCGATTAGCTAACAAAATTCCCAGCTTTTTAAATCTTCAACGTGATTTATCCAATATTTTAGAATTGTAACGAGTATATTTTTTTCTTAACTTTTATGAACTTGACAGTTTGGCTGCAGGTTTGCATTTTTGGATTCATTTCAACAGAGAGATATCTCTTCTCACACACTTCAATTTGAAACTGCACAAAATATAGATTCATGATTTTAGAGTCTGATTTACTTTCTTTTTAGAGGAAATCAGCTTCAAATTCTAGAAATGTTAAGTTAAACCATACGAAACAAGGGAAATGGAGAAAAGTGTACATGAGCATTAGCACCAACAACTAAAGCCTTTTTAGTCTAATGATACTTCATTTTTTCACTTGACTCTCTCCAGTGTATGTTTCATGAGACTTTTTTTCACTTTCACCTTTTCTCTTCTTTATGTAGAGATACACGTACATTTTAGTACAGTATTTTCATATATACTTCATCTGTGCCCTTGTTCGGTAACATCTTAAAATTCAGTCTAGAAATCCCAATGTAGCAGGGATCTGTTCTCAATGCACTTCATTGTCATGCAAATATTTTATGTCAAATCGTAATGGATATTAAAAACTTTTTCTGAAGTCGAAACTTTTCGCGACTCCCTTTTTGCTAACGAAATGCTGTTATATTGAATTTTGTTTTGTGTAAATGCTCATAAAAGTGAAATACAATCAGCTTTGCACAACTGTTTCATATTTAGATTCTTGACCTCCCCCTTCACGTAAGTGAACACAGTTTTGAATTCGTTACAATAACTCTCAAATAGCATGTTTCTCTAAAAAATCTTTTTGCCAATTAAATCCAGTCATTACGACAATAATATCGTGAACAATACGACATTAATTTCAATTTTTTAAATTCGCAATTGATGCAGAAGCGGCATTGTTTAGTTTACTACGCGAATCAAGTGTTTAAAAGTGCGGATTACTTGTACTTGTACTGTGAACGCCAACTTGTACGTGCTGGAATTTTTTGGAAGGTGTGTGCAGCAGGATGTAGTTGTGGTTGGTACTTTGGTATTTACTGTCATTGTCATAAACGTTTCATTGTCGGTATCTATATTAATTTCAAGAGTCAGACTCTAAATGGAAAATTAAACAGGTAGCAATAATCCGAAGACTATTTGAGAAACAACATGTTCCAACTGCTTTATCTATGTTGACTTTCAACTTTACGGAGAAAATAATAATCGATCGATCGATGCTTATATTGTATGCACTACCTGAGTACCTATAGAACATATTCTCAATATGAACCAAAAGCATACAAAAAATGAGATCATCTCGAATTCACAATAACCACCATCGACAATACAGCAAATCTGTGTATATATGCAATAGCGCTATGTCCTAATCTAATGTGTTGTAGATTAATGAGGAGGTTAGAATGCCCTATTCTGTACAAAATGCGCTGGTCACAATTCCGTACTTTTTGCGTACAATTTCGGGATCAGCGCACACTGCGAGTGTAGTACAATCGTTTCACTAGACAGAGTTCTGGTAGATAATCGCTGGACTCAGGACGGGTAAAACTGCTGAGATAACCGGATTCATGATTACAGCTGGCTGACGTTACTCGAAGTAGCATCAAAGGGTTCCCTTAAGACAGTGTTCACCCCGCTACCTCTGTCTAGTTCCAAACGGTCGGAATTTTTCTAACATTGTCTTCTACGACTGACGAAAGCATTGACGTTTGTAATTAAAGCGAGACACCAACAGATTTCAGTTCAGAAAATACTTCCGTGAAGAAAGCCGGCTCAGCATTGATGCGAAGCATATCCCTTGACATTCGGTTGACAATGAGGAGGCATCTGCACACACAAGTTCAAACGAAATCAAGAGTTATTTTAAATGAGCATTGGATATTTTAGGAATGACCGAATGGCATGGTGGAATGCGTGCAAGGAGGAGCTTTCTCACCTGTCCCAAAACTTCTCTCTGTTGTCTTCGACGAGAAATGGTTTGAGAGGATACGAGATCTCATTCCCCATGTATGAGTAGGACAGATAGAGACATGTAAGGACGTAACTGTGAAGATCTCGTTCGTGCTCAATGGCATCCCACATCGTCTTCCCTTTATTCAAGGTGGAGATGGAGGTCGAGTTGGTGTTTGAAATATTAGTGGAGTTGGAGGAATTGTTATTGACGTTGGAGGAGACGGCTGCATTCGCATTCGTATTATTAGATGTGATCACGTCCACATCCGAACTGGCAGTTGTAGAAGCGTCAGCGTTCGCATTAATGGATGCAATGCGTTGATTTTCTGAGGTATTTGATCCCAACCAAATGCCTTCTCGAACCAGCAAATATACGAAAACAATGTTTGCTGGGTTGATGAAGCCAACATCCTGAAACACCACAGAGAAAGTAACCAAATTAAAAACCACATACATGCCCGAAGCAATGTATCCCCAGTCGGTAAACCATATACAACATATAGAGCCACCGTGGAGAAACTCAATCGGTAAGGTCAAAATAATTGTCACAGCCGGCCTCGCCGGCAACGGCAACTCCAGGAAATGATGCTCCCATGTTCTCCGAAATAATGTGACGTAGAAGGAGAAAATTTGATACATGACTGTGTGGTGAACCCTCCGCGAGCTCTAATTACTTTCACCATGTACAAAACCAGACGAGAGCTTCAATCTCAATAGCCAGTGCTTAAGAACCACTACGGGAGAACTGTTTTCCACCCTTACCTCATGCCAAAATACTTTAATTATAACAACGTTCGTCGTTCTGCTAATAGGCAATAAAAGTTTGCCCACAATATCAGCATACACATAGCTTATACGTGATATTTATACGCAACAATCTCTCACCCTCTTATTGTAATGCCTTATGCCTTCATATATTTACTCAGCGACGAAACCATCATTTCGCCAACTCCGCCATATTGTTAGTTGCATAAAAGCAATTTATTTGCACATATACATATACATTTTTACTACGCACAGACCAGACACAAAAGTACACGTTTAAGCTTTTGATCCTCATCAATGTCAGCTTCAAGTGCTAAGCTAGTATTAAATACAGCTCTGGAAGTGCTTTCTCATCAGTTTATGCTGGATGAGAAAAGCTCATTTCCATTCATTAGAGTTATAAAAACAAAATTTGTTCCACGGGTATCTTCTTACAGTAGTAGTGCGGTGAGACATAAAAGACCGCTATATATAGATAGAAGGAAAAGTTGAGGCTTAAAAATAGTGACGTGACGTGAGCTATTGTGCATGACACTTTGTCACTGGTGTGCTATGCGAGTGTCACTTTGTAAGGAAGAAGGGCACATTGCCAGCCTGACGTACGTGCATGTTATGTTTGAACCGGTTCCAACCATGAAAATTACCCAAGTGAACAAGAAAATTCAATTTTAGTGTTTGTTAGATTTTTACTACCCTTTAGCGGAAGTAGACTACATATGAAACCATATTGCTACGTTTCCTCGAACTAGTATGTGTACGTGTAGCGAGTAACGAACTATTGTTTAATTCATTTCGTTTTCTATTCTTGACTCTGATGACCAGATGCAAAAGCGGAACTCCGACTTTTTCAGCCTTTTGGGAGAAAGTGAATAATCAATTCATGATATATTCAAAAGTGAAAGCAGAGGAGCTTCACGAGGTAAAAAGAAAGCAGGAAAAAGTTTAATCCTATGAATATTTCAGACTCGGGCCATCTGTAACTCCCGAGTGTTGGCATACATGTTTGAATGAGCTAAACGGAGCGCTACAGTGGAGAAGTCAAATTCACAATGGTCTCCTCTCTTGTAATAACATTTTATTATTAGAGAAAGTTATCTGAAAGCAAATAAACGTAGTACGTGACGGATTAGTATCATGGGCATATTAAGTCGGGAAAGTTTCATGATTGAAACCTAGGGATTTGGAGCGAGCAAGTCTCGTTATAGTATTGAAGTTTTAGTGGCAAAAGGAAGAACGGATGCTGCCAGTATAATTACTCCTGCGGGTTGTTGGTTATGGTGATGACTCTTGAAGTCATATGGAACGATCTAATAAGTTTCCACCGTTCCGCTCACTCAGCACACTCACTATGAGCGATGTCCAAGCAAAATTGCGTTGTTATTAATTTGTTCCGAGGCTTTCTTTACGCAAAGTTGAGACTAATTAAGAGACACTTTCCCTTTCTCTTCAACTATTAGAGTTAGAGTTGTGACATATGGGAGATTACATATGTGCACATATCGTAAAACTTAATTCGTGTAGTATGAGCGTGGGATTACTTGATGCATTGAAGGAATATATCCCATGCAAAATACAATCATGCTTTATCATGCGATGCGCATTTAGGTTCCAGCGTATATGCTGTGTTTTAATACTGAAATAAAGGTAATGGTTGTGTGGTTTTCTCCATGCAAGCGGGTGTATTAATGTTCATGCTCAACCGTAGCCCAAGCACCAATCAGAAAATTACGTTCAGCTTCCGACAACAGTTTGTATCGTGATGGATTCATAATAATAGGCATACGGCCTACTCAGTAATTAAGGCAGAAGGGATCAAAGGCATTTGAACTGCATAAAATAGGCAGATATGTATGAATTTATACGTGTACAATGTTCTGTAACGTCCTATTATATTTATATACATTCGGTATATTATTACGGAGGTAGCTTATCCCGTTGAAAGTAGTGATTTGTTTTTTACTCGAAACAAGGAGAAAATTGTTGATAAAAAGTGTAAAACTCACCTGCCAGCCTTGAAGTAATAAGCTCCGATCAACGGTTCGTAACCAAAGAATTGCATCCGAAGGTTGGAAATCCTTGAGTTTTTTGCATTTTCGACAGAGAAACACACCGAGACATTTGAGTAATTCCGAAGTTGACGCTTGAATGACTGTCCGCCTTCCGACTAGCGGGCCAGATGTGAGGATTGCTTTCGGAGCTAGTTTTGTCTCAATTTTTGTATGAGACTGAGGTGGACATCTGACCAGATCCAGACCTAGAATTCGTTTACATATAAAACAGGAAAATTAAAAAATGACCAGTTGCAAGTTGCAATAAGCGTGTGTTAGGTACGAGTGCAATTATGAATGCTCGGGAAACCCCAGCATGAAATGGGATTTCCGTTATTGGAATCCTTATACTTTACAAGGCACGGCTTGAATCCACAGCGCAGTACATGAACTGTATACTGTTTACGACATTGCGTGCTACCACACTGAATACCCACAAGACTTGGACCTGGACAAAAGAAATGAACTTGCAGTAGAGATTTTCGTGTTCATATATACCTAATAATAATAATACTAGTATTTCTTTGTTTAAAGTATCTCGGATTGCATTAATGTGCTAAAATTTTACATTTTATATAGTTTTATATAGAAACCGCAGTTGAGGATGCACATATTCAACCTATACACCCACGCTCTCCATTCATCATCCTTTGTAAATTTCCCCTAAGAAATGGCTTCAGACAGGCTCTAACATTTCCTGCATACATAACTTCATAAGGAAACATTTCCAGTAGTTTCCAGTAGCGCAGTAGTAGTATTCAATGCCATGTCATACCATATCAAACAGCTCCTTACTTTAACTGTGATCTACAATGGCAAAAACTAACAATCATTGTTTAACATTGATTTTGAGTGCAACCTGCAACTCCCAACAGTGACAAGAGTTTGACACCAAAAACCAAGGCGAGGCTCTAAATGATTCCAGGAAACTAATTACCGATAATTGGATCGAATGCAGGAAGCACGCGATAATGTCCTATACTCGAAGCGCAAGAAATAACTGACATTCTGCTGTCGGCTATAATTCGTTATATATTTTTTGTCATTAAGAAATACATCGTCGATGCTGGCATTTCTGTATTGCTGTGTGACATGAATGACATGATACACAACAAGCTTGTCTATCTGACTGAAAATGGTACAAACTAGGAAACGACCTTGAACGAATTTTGTATCGTCTTATTTCAAAGGAAATCCTTATCCCATCTTCGCAGACAGACAACAACTGATGTGCACACAATAAATAAATAATTTATCATAATGCGGTTTACCGAGGATTTTCGATCGAAGAGTACAAATGTCGAACGCGAATATATATGCATAGAACGTACCACCTACATCATACGGTTGCAAAAAATGAAATTCATAAATATATTATCAGACTATTGCAAGCATCACCACAAAGAAAATGTAGACGCAAATCCGCTTATAATCCATACAATCTGTCGACAAACCCTCCACAATGATAAGTACTTGATTAAGTGAAAGCAATCCTTATAGTCATAAAAACGAATGTTGGTACAATGCTTCTTACACACACAACAGGAAGAATGCTTTGAAGTGCGCCTTCTGAAAAAGAACATGGACGTAGGGGATTCCAACTTGGCAAACTGCCAAAAAGGAAGGGGGTGTACCTACCCACTACAAAGTGGATTCTTATTCATAAACAAGTTCCAAAAGGGATCAGATTGCACTTTCTCATTACACGCAGTGATCTTTTTATCACACGCTCCACAAAATGACTCTTATACTCCCACAAAATGGGAATAGATAGAAAAAAATCGATACAAAGGAGACAATGGTTTATGGTAAATATACATATGTGATTTATATACGAACAGAAAAAATGTACCATTAACCTTCTCAAATTATATCCCTATCATATGCGTATGAGATTTCTTTAACATGTCCATATCATCAAGAATGTTTTTTGCAATGCAAAAAAGGATCAGTATATTTTATAATAAAACAATGCTCGAAAATCTGTTTCCACTCACCTCGATGAGAAAGTACTGGCGGAAGCTTGGCAGAGTTAACATTTTTCGGATGCGTCCCATGACTGAGATTATTGTTAATGTTGTTCTGATTGTTGATGAAAGGTTGTATAGTATCCAGTGGCATTCGCCCGTGATGGTGAACATGATTGGAGTGGTGGTGATGATGATTTGCACCTGTGTTGTTGTGGCTCAAATTATTGATGTTATTGTTGGAGTGACAATTCACCAGGTTATTCGAGTTATTCATAATATTTTGGGCAAGCACAGTTTGCGTGGTTGCATTATGCTGATGTTGTTGAGCCAATTTGATCTGAGCCTCGGTTTGCTGTTGATGATGCTGCTGCTTCTTGCTGTTCACCCGCTTCCACGAGAGAGCGTTCAGAAACAGCGAGTGCTTTTTAAATGGCTGCGTGACCACGCTGTGGTGGTGATGATTCTGATGAATTTGAGTCTGGGTCAACAAAATGTCGGGTGGATTACTTCCTCCATGATGTGTTGAAAGAGGTAGGGTTGGCTCACTCGTTGTTGAGCCCCTTGGGGAGAAACTAAGCACCGTCCCCATGTCTGAAGAAAGTCTTCGGGTACTACTACTGCTTGCTGTCGAGCTTGGTGAGTCACCAGAGCAGTCGGAATCCTCTGGTGTGGCTGTGACTAAAGTTAGGGACTCGTCCTCAAAGAAATCCTGCTCGTCCTCGGATGAGGAGGAATCCTCTGTGGAGGAGGATGAGTTCTCAGATGAATCAGAGATGATATCGCACCTCTCGTAACCTGCCGGCAGTCTCGAGGCAAACAAACGCCTACGCGGACTTTCACTCAGAGGGCGTCGAGAATGCTGATGAGACTGGTAGTAATAGCGATGCTGATAATGTTGTGTTGATGTTAATTTAGTGAAAGTTGGAGCTCGTTGCTGCTCACGATTGCCGTATTCTACTCGCGAATAAACTCTAGGGGACGGCACAGATCTTGTGGACTGAGCCGGACTTGTCGTCGTCGTCCCAGTTTCCTCTGCAATTGGACACCTCAGAGAGTTAGCCCTTGAGGTTCGAAGATTTGAAGTTGATTCCTCCTCCTCTGTGATCCCTGTGGTCTTTGTCGCACAAACTGAAAGATCAGCAGAAGCTGGCTTGCTGCAAAGAACTGATAAAGACTGACGCCTCGTCAAGGTTGACGATGTCGCACACTGAAGCAACTTTTGCAAGCTACTCGTCGTCGTTGACCCACCACCGTCTGTTGTGTTAGAAATGCTATTGTCAGATGCGGAAAGATAAGCATTGACTTTCGAAAGAAGAGACGAAGAAGAAAGTGAATGAGTTGCGGAGGCAGAATGTGGGCGCTGCGGTCGATCAGTGGACTTTCGCGGTGGCGGCGGTGATTGTGCTAATGATCCAGAAAGAAACTGTTGGCGATGCAAATGGAAAGGCAGTGGCTTAATTCCAAGAAGTGAAGAGAGGCAAAGCGACAGACACAGGTGGTCACAAGTTAAATTCGACGAAGACGACAGCTTGCTGTCTTTTCAAGTCCTATACTTATCAATATAATGACGGAAACTAGTATTCCCGTCCGGAAAGGTGCTCTTGCAAAAACTTTCCACAAATGTTTGCAGATCTCTTTCGATAAGCATCTACAAACAATTTGAGATCAATCAGTTTACCTCATTCGTGCAAAGCACTGCACGACCTTGAACTGATAACCTCACCAATTTTCATAAAAATTGTTTTTTCCACTCCCTCTTCAGTTGTAAATTAGGACCACTGGAGGATCGTGAAGGTCCTCCACCCTGTGGTGACCACTGAGAAGAGGAGACCCCATGACTCATCCGAGATATATGTACATTTATACCTAGATTGTCCAGCACTCAAATCACTAATGTAATCCGATATCCGACGGCGACTGTAAAAACCAGTTAGTCATCCACTGTATATACACACAACTACTACCACGTATGCCTGTCTTCTTTTAGCTATTGAAAGGTCTGTGACAAAATATTATTATTTCCGTCCACCACCAACTTTCTCCCCCTTCTTTCTTTTTTTATACTTGAGAAGGGAAAACAAGTAAGAATTGAGTATCGTAGTAGTGCTTATGCTGACTCGTATCTTGGGTTAACGCTAATACTCGTTTACTGCAAATATGCGACAATATGGTAATGAAGAGTAAAGTGGAAGGAGGTGGCAGTTGACAACAATATTCCGTTAATACCTTTTACACTACTGCAACTCCCTCAACAAGCGCTCCAGTGCTTTTCTCCGTCTAAACCCAGTGCATAGTTATTTGAATGTAGCACATCCTCCTCCTCCTTAGCTTTCTCGTGTTTTTCCTGCCAGCAGTAGCTTCCATGCTCCTGGTAATACGCATTGCATATTACATTACTCTGGAATCGAACGTGAAAGCAAGAAGGAAAGGAGCAGAGAGAGAAAATGGGAGGAAAAGGAGCATGTAAAGGTCTTGTGTAGTCGTCCTCGTCTCTGTCGCCATTCGTACTCGTGCATTTACGTAGCAAGGATCACACAGCTTTGTAATACACACAAATGGCATGATCGGGAAATGGGGAGAATTTTTGTGAGTCTACATGCATACAATTTTTTCAGGCGTAGAAGCACTCTGGCTGGAGCTACTGGAGAAATAATGGATATCGCGTGCTGGTGATATGGCCTATATCAATATATATGACCTAAGTTTAGCTTTCTTTTATGTATGCATATACATTTCCACGTGCATATGGGATGTGAGATGTGAATGTGAGGCATTACGAAGTGGTTGGATGGAACTATGGGAAAAATGTGTCCCTCTTTTCTTTGCTCTTCAAAATGGCGAAGTTTAGCTCGCGTGTGTGCACTTTGTAAGTCTGTACTTTACCAGACATGAGAGAAAAACATCACAAGGTTTGTGGATACGATATATGGTTAGGGGAGAGAAGTTTCTCTCGCTCCTCTCTTCTACTTTTTGCTTACTTTGTGTGGAGCTCTCCGTGGGGAAAAGGAAAGTCGAGGGAAAGACTGAGAGACAAGAAAAGGAGAGCTGTGCCAGAGCGAGAGCACACGGTGGTGTAGCATCGTATATATTGCGTCCTACAAAATGTGGCTCTGTATATTCCATACTTCATTTTCACTGAGACGGAGCGAAAGCATTTATTGATCTGTGAATGGAACAAACTTACTAGATACGCGGATGCATATATGCATGTATTCACTATAGTTGTATAATATGGGGGATGGGGACTTGGTTCGTGTGTAGGTTGGAGAGAGTTGGAGTGCTGGAACGACAATAGGATTGTGCAAGTTGTGTTAGTCATAGAGCCCATTTTATAAAGGTTGAAATTCTGATGCTTTCTATATTGGTATACGTGTTTCGTAAAAGTATATGTAAGCGTATAATGTCATTACCGGAGCAGTTAAACCCCGACACGAGACTGCGAAGCTGAATTCATTTGATGGAATGAGTAGGCAAGAACACATACCCATAGGTGTTCATGTTCATATCCATTCATACAACTCTCATGTTCATTACTATTACTCGTCTTGCCTATTCTTGTGTTACATGGCCACGAGTAAAAGAGCAAGAGAAAATTCCCGTTTTTTTACATACTCTTATATTCATTCGCGATCGCAACCTACTCACTAGAACCACATTGTACATATATGAATCCTTAAAATGAAAGTTGATACATAAAATAGAGAATGAGGCATGGGATTCGCTACCAATATCAATTTCTCAAAGCAAAAGATAGCTTTCTAGTGCTTGCTTGCCTCCTTCGGCTGTCGCGAAAACAATCTTCATTTTTGCTCTCCAGCGTCTAGCACAACAAAATTCCAAAAGATTCACTACTTCGCTATTGGTATACTTATATTTGCTCAGCTAAGGGAAATCCGTCTTTTCTCTAGCGTTCCCCGTCTATTTTTCCTGTTCTCTACATGTTCGACAAAAAATATTCCCCAGAAGGAGTCTAATTCCGAGGAGAAATAGCAAAGTTCCCTTTGGTACAACGGACACAGCCATGCATAAAACAGAGGTATATCCGATTCCCTTAAGAAGGCGTCCTTTATAGAAAAGTATATCATCATCATCAGCTTGCAATTTAGGAACATAATATTGAGATGTCGTGAAGAAGCAAACGTGTGGCACTGGTTTATCACGAATTCAGAGGCACCACACTGCGAGTGAGCAGTATAGTGGTCTTTTTATGCCGCTGGTGCTTATATGCATGAATGCCAAGGAGAAAGTAGAAAGTACAATAAAATGAAATAAAGCGTCACATGTTTGGACAAGCTCCTTTCTATGTGCCCCCATATGTGTGGGCTTTATATTTTTTGTACAAAAATATATGTGTGTGCTGTCTCATGTCAAATCGATCCATTTTCCCGTTTTCTTTATTTTTCTAACTTATTCTGTGTACAGTTAGTTACTTGTGGACCCTCAATCTACAAAAAGTTACAAAATAAGGGAAAATAGTAAAAGAAGCAAACCATGATGCTCTGAAGAAGAAAAGTTCTTTCGTCTACTTTATTTTGAGTTGTCTCTGATATATAAAGTGGTGGTGCCACCACAGCTCTTGACTCGTCTTTTCTTAATAGAATTACTTGAGCATGCTACGCTGTACTTTGTTCGGAAGGCCGCAGAGTAGCAAACATCCTATACTTTTATACTATGTGTTTATGGATGGGTTTGGGGTGGCTTTTCCACGAGTATAAGAGAAAGGAGAGAGAAAGATTGAGAGAGAGAGAGTTTGTGTTGTAAGGCTCGCGCCTCTTCATAATAATAAGAACGTAGCATTCATCCGACAGCAAAATTGTGTATATGTTTGTGACGTGATGCATAAAGAATACAGCTTCGTTATATATTATTACACAAGCTCGCTCTATTCCTCGTAGTAGTGTTTATCCAATTAAATATTGCTATGCTTGCTTAAGATAGTTTTGGTAGCCCACTCTATTTCTCGCTCTTACAATTTTTTTTATCAAACTTTATTTTTTCCTCATTTCTACGTTTCTTCTGCTGGTATTTGGAAACGACGTGCTCTATAAAGCACGAGTCTCCTCTTTTTTATCGCGTGTACTCATATATCCGTATATACCCATGTTTGTTCTAGAAACGTGCTCTGGGTCTCCTTCTAAGGTTTTATGGCCAAAAGAGTTCTCTGGATACTTTATAAAAGGAAGAGGAAAAGGACTTTGTCGTAGCTTCATTCTTCTCTTCTCATAACAAACCCATGCTCGTACTCATCACTAAACGCATTTGATATCATTCCCCTGTCTTTGTTGTACAACTTCAAACTTTTTACAATGTGTATAATGTGTACCACAAGAAGTGTAGAGAGAGAGAGAGGCAAATAGTTCTACTTTTCTTTTCCTGACAGCACTTGTAACTTTAAAGGAATCGCAAGCCCTTACCTTGAGCTCCTTCTTGATGGTATTTTTGACTCATTTGAGCCATTATATAGTGTAAGTTGCCAGTACATAATGTGAATCATTGCTGTGGTCATTGTTAGTATCAGATGCTGATAAAAGAAAGGCATGCGGCAGGTTATGTAAATGAAAGGAAATACTTGAGAGAAAGCAATAATGCTCTTCGAGCAAATTTAACATTTTCCAAGACTTGCATGCGGAGATTATTATTAGCACAATAAATCATTTCAACGTATACAATGATTTTCTAGCATAGATATCTTAAGAAATGCATGAACTTATGTATAGTAATGATAAGTTTTAGCATATCAACCCATACATGCATACATTGACCCTGGTATCAAGTGTACAAGTATATACCTGACTTGGATTAGACGTCCAACTTATTTTCGGAAAAGCTTCCATCCACAAGCACAAGCTTGTGCTCATCTATAATATGTGGAATACATATTGATATTAAATGCCTTTTTTGAACATATATATATTTCAAGGAAAAAAGTTATAAATTGCTACACAGAGTCAGAGGGCAAGCGTACTCGGAGCTTCTTTTACGCGAAAAAAGGATGCATCATGGCTTCTGGAATTTCCATGAAACCACGAAAGTCAATTACCCGTTGCATTCCCATTCCACTTTCGTAGCTCGTGTCTCGTTAATCCTCGTCTAGTGAATTGCAACGATAGATAAAAGTACACAATAAGAAAGAAAGCATGTATCAAGATATCTGCATATCCTGTGCGAAAACAAGTTGTATTTATTCAACTAAAAAGAAATTGACGTGATAGAAGGAATCTAGGATTTAGGTAAAAAAAATCATCGTGTGGATCGAATCAATAAAGTGTTTTACGTAAGTGTACACTCTCGGTGTATGTACTCGTTCAGGTAAACTATATACATGTTCAGCCTCGCGGGGGATAAAAATCTGCTCGCTTCATTTTTTACCCGAAATTGAATGTGTACCACAATACGCCTTAAATGGAAACTAAAAATGAAGAGATGATGCGTGCTTTATATGACATTATTAGAACTTATAAGCTTTCCACTCATTTTTTCCTAGAAGCCTTGAATGGAACACAAACTCATATATATCCCATAACGTGGCCAGAAAAGTGTAAGCCGACAACCGACTGTGGAGATTGGGATCGTAATCCTCGAGGCGTCCTCTTATCCTCACCTTATTCCCAAATCTTTTCCACATCGATGCACGCAAAGTATGATGAGAAGTGGAGAGCGAATATATATGTGATGACGAGTAGAAAAGCTTATTGGCAGTGGTACTTGTGTGGAAATATGGAAATAAGCCTTTTCCTGAATCATATACTTTAGCACTTTTCCCGTGCTTGGAAAAATGTGATGAGCAGCACGTCTACCTCATCAAATCCAAGCAAGCACAACGATTACATTATATGTTATGCATGCGTCTTCTTTCCTCCTTTCCCCATACATTTTCCATTTTCATGGACACACTTTTTTTGCTATATCCCAACTTTCCCCTACAGCAGAAAGAAAGATGTGTACAGAGAGTATGAAGTAAGATGCAAAAAGGTAGAGATATGCTTTTTCTTCCCTGGAACAAGACCATTTCAAATGTCCGTGCTCCGCTTTACAAAAAAATAATACGGATTCACATCTTGTAGACGTCGGTCGACTCGAGGAGGGGATAAAACGGAAAGAGAAAGGGAGAGTGCCATGCCGGAAAAAGTAGGAAGAAACTACTTGGCTTCTGTAGTTCATATGCCTGACAGTAGTATGTATAGTACTGGTTTCCCGACAAAAATTCACGGTTCATTGCGCATTAGTCTCCCGCTGATTGTAAGATG